>JASTWK010001361.1:0-37360 GCA_030770225.1 Temnothorax unifasciatus
AACTGACATTTATAATAAATTATGTCCTAACGTTAGTTTCCAGGACAATCTTTTGTACATAATTCGTATATGTATACATTTTTTCCAAGACTGTCCTGGAAAATATCATTAGACATATTATGTTCCAGGTCAGACCTGGAATCCACAAAATGTCTCGGAAAATGCCATTAGGTAGTAGGGGATGTCCCGGTACCGACCATTTGACAAATATATATCTATATATCTATATATCTATATATCTATCTATATATATATATATATATATATATATATATATATATATATATATATATATATATATATATATATATATATATATCTATAGTATATATATATATATATCTATATATATATATATATATATATATATAATATATATATATATATATATATATATATATATATACTAGCTGGTTACCCGGGCTCCGCCCCGGAGTACATATGTAATAAGACACGCAAAACAGAGGTAGAATTTTTCGGGGAGTGCTATAAACTGTATAGTTTTTCGTAACCAATCTTTTTCTACTCGGTCAATTATTTCCAGAGAAATTGAAAAAATTTCTGATATCGGTTCCAAAAAAAATCGGTAACAAAAAACTATACAGTTTATAGCACTCCCCGGAAAATTCTACCCCTGTTTTATATACAATTCTTTAAGATTCGGTCAATTATTTTCCGAAAAATTGGAAAAATTTCGGATACCAGTTCTCAAAAAGATTGGTAACAAAAAACTATACACTTTATGGCACTCTCCGGGAAATTCTACCCCTATTTCATATATAATTCTTTAAGATTCGGTTCAAAACTGTAGATTTGCATAGCGGACAAACATACAAACATACATTCATTTTTATATATATAGAGACTAGCTGGTTACCCGGGCTTCGCCCCGGAAGACATATGTGATAAGACACGCAAATAGTCTCTCTCTCCCTCTCTCCCTCTCTCCCTCTCTCCCTCTCTCCCTCTCTCCCTCTCTCCCTCTCTCCCTCTCTCCCTCTCTCCCTCTCTCCCTCTCTCCCTCTCTCCCTCTCTCCCTCTCTCCCTCTCTCCCTCCCCCTTCTCCCCCTCCTCCCTCTCCCTCCCCCTCTCTCCCCCTCCCCCCTCTCCCCCTCCTCCCCTCTCCCCTCCCCCTTCTCCCTCTCCCCCTCTCCCCCTTCCCCCTCCCCCCTCCCCTCCCCTCCGTCCCTCTCCCCCCTCCCCCTCTCCCTCCCCCTCCCCCTCTCCCCTCCCCCTCCCCCTCCCCCTTCCCCCTCCCCCCTCTCCCCCTCTCCCCCTCTCCCCTCTCCCCCTCTCACCTTTCCCCCTTTCCCCCTCTTCCCCTCTCTCCCTCTCTCCCTCTCTCTCTTTAATAATACACCGGAATATCTTCTTATTGAAGTTCGCATGCCAGATGGTGTATCGGTACTATTTGCGTCCATTTATAGAAGACCTAAGGGTCTCCTTTTACAAGACTTTGTTGAGTCACTAACAAGTGTCTCACATCTTTATAAAAATATAATTATTGGTGGTGATTTAAACTGCAATCTGTCATCCGCCAATTACGAATCGAATTATTTGCGTGAACTTATGTCTAGTTTGTCCCTACACATTGTTAACTCTGAACCTACTTATCATACTGCGACTTCGGACTCATGGCTTGATGTTTTAGTTGTGGATGACGTTGATAAAGTAGTGTCATTCACTAAATCTTCGAGTCCTTTTATTGCTGGTCATGATCTTATAGAGTTATCTATGTCACTTAATGTTAACCCGATATCTGAGCGTTCGATAACGCGTCGGAATTACAGAGGTATTGATTGCTCTGAGTTCACCGAATATCTTAGATCCATTGCTGGTGTGGTGCGAAGTGAGATCGATGCGGTATTTAATGAGGTCGATGTTGATGGATTCTGTGATGTGTTATCCGGCAACCTGTTAAAAGCACTTGATATATTTGCTCCTTCTCATGTTTTGAGGATTAAGAGGCCTCTTACGCGGTGGCTAACTAATGAAATTAAGACCAAGATTCGTACATGCAATCAGTTATATAAGCAGGCAAAACGATCTAACAGTTTGCTAGGCTTCGCCAATTACAGATCTTTCCGAAATCAGCTTAATATTGATATCAAACTAGCCAAAAGTGAGTTTCATTTAAACTCTCTTAAAAACATCACTGATCCAACTAAACTTTGGCGAGAACTAGCTTGTCTTGGTCTTGTAAAATCAACTCTGGTATCTCCTTTGCATTTTTTTACACCTAATCAGTTAAATTCATTTTATGTTTCAGTGTCTAATGCCCAGTTGCCCTGCTTATATGTCGACTTTATTTCTGCTATTGATCAGGTTGCTCGTCCATCTCATCGTCCTGAGTTTGTTTTCTCTGCCATTACACCTGACATGGTCCTCAAACTCATTTCTACTGGACCTCTTCATTCTTATGCTTCGGGGTCTGACGGCATACCTCTCTATATTTTGCGCATTGCATGGCCTATGATTTCATCATGTTTAACGGCTTTATTTAATCGCTCATTGGAGACTTCTTCGTTTCCTTCACTATCAAAGATTCGTTCTCCTTTGTCTCCGTCCGACACGCGACCGATTGCGAATTTACCGGAATTGTCTAAAATTCTTGAGAGGATTGTTGCTAAACAGATTACCGATTATTTGAATGAGCATAATCTTCTGAATCCTAGGCAGTCTGCGTATCGATCCGGTCATAATACTCAATCTGCTCTTTTGCGTGTTTGCGACGACATCAGAGAGGCGATTGATATCGGACATATTGTAATCATGATTTTGCTTGACTTCAGTAAGGCATTTGACATTGTACCGCATCTTCGATTACTTATTAAGCTTAAGGAAATTGGTTTTTCTGATGCCGTGATTACGTGGATTTTTTGGTATTTAACTGGTCGTTCTCAAGCTGTGGTCGACGATGCGGGGAATTTCTCTGACTGGCTGTCGACGTCCCAAGGTGTACCTCAGGGCTCTGTGCTTGGCCCATTGTTATTTTCCCTTTTTATCAACGATATTAGTGAGGTTTTATCCTACTCAAACTATATGATTTTTGCTGATGACAAGCAAATATATCTCTCTTGTCCACCGGCCGATGTTCTTCATGGACTTGAACTAATATCTAGGGACGCGCAAGCCATCTCTGAATATGCAGGTGTTAATGGTCTTAAACTTAATCTTGCTAAATCTAAGGCCATTATATTTGCCAGTCAAGCTCATGTCAATAATATAGATCTTACCCTTCTACCACCGATCATTGTCGACCAAACGCCTCTACCTTTTGTGAGTGACGTAAGAAATTTGGGGGTTATTTTAATGTCTAATCTATCATGGAAAAAGCACGTCTTGCATGTCTCGAAAGGGGTTCATCATGCTCTGTATAAACTCAAGTTTAATAAGAACTCTCTCTCCACTATGCTCAGAATTAAACTTGTTAATACTCTAATCTTACCGCATATTGACTATTGTTGTCTTGTCTACCACAACTTGAGTAATGAACTGAATATTAAATTGCAGAGACTAGTAAATTGTTGCATCAGATTCATTTTTAATCTGAGGAGAGACGAGCATGTTACCCCGTTTAGGCGTCGTTTGGGATGGCTTTCGGTCGAAAATAGAAGACTTTATTTTCTTGGCTGCCAGACTTATCGCATTCTGTATTTGCACTCTCCTTCTTACCTAAAGGAACTCTTTATTCCTCTTGATCCAATTTTGAGGAGATCCGACCGTTTAGCCTCATCTTCACAAACTTTTCACATTCCTCTCCATAGAACTACTACCTACCGTAACTCCTTCCGACTATCTTCAATTTATTTTTGGCACTCTCTTCCTGATAGCATTACATCGGCGTCTTCACTAGCCAGTTTTAAGGGTCTTCTCCGCTCGTATCTGATCGCATCTGAATCGGACTGACAGCTGTCCTCATACATATATGGTTAACTTTAAGCATTAGTCTAAGTTTATTGCAATTGTACAGCATACTGTTTTATTGTTTTTAATTTCTAAGCGTAGTATTAAGATTTAATTTTTAGTCATTGTTTATTTCGCAATACTGCAGTATATCTCCTGTTATTATTGTATGTAGTTTACACTGTATTGCGGTGGATATGTATTCTACTGATCATGTGTTGAAATGGCTCTAGTATCTTTGTTGACTTCTATACAGTTACTCATTGTTACGTATGTTTGAGAGCATCTACTCTTCGTTATTGTTATAATATTGTAACTGTTTAACACTTTTGCCCTTTAGCGTTTGCTCGGGCATATAAATATATTAATCAATCAATCAATCTCTCCCTCTCTCCCTCTCTCCCTCTCTCCCTCTCTCCCTCTCTCCCTCTCTCCCTCTCTCCCTCTCTCCCTCTCTCCCTCTCTCCCTCTCTCCCTCTCTCCCTCTCTCCCTCTCTCCCTCTCTCCCTCTCTCCCTCTCTCCCTCTCTCTCTCTCTCCTCTCTCCCTCTCTCCCTCTCTCCCTCTCTCCCTCTCTCCCTCTCTCCCTCTCTCCCTCTCTCCCTCTCTCCCTCTCTCCCTCTCTCCTCTCTCTCCCTCTCTCCCTCTCTCCCTCTCTCCCTCTCTCCCTCTCTCCCTCTCTCCTCTCTCCCTCTCTCCCTCTCTCCCTCTCTCCCTCTCTCCCTCTCTCCCTCTCTCCCTCTCTCCCTCTCTCCCTCTCTCCCTCTCTCCCTCTCTCCCTCTCTCCCTCTCTCTCTCTCTCTCTCTCTCTCTCTCTCTCTCTCTCTCTCTCTCTCTAAAATGCTATAAATTGAAAAATATTACTTTTTTATCGACTGAAGTTCAATTCTGTCGTATACAATTCTTTGAGATTCACTCAATTATCTCTTAAAAAGTTGGAAAAGATATATATATATATATATATATATATATATATATATATATATATATATATGTGTGTAGTAAAAAAGCTAAATGTCGCGCGCGCAGCGCGCGCTTGTGATGTTCTAGTATTTCAAAAAAATATATGAAATCTTTAAATTACGCCAACTACAAAGAGAATATATATATTGCTTTAAAAAATAATTATAGTGCAACTACTCTTAAAAAATAAAACAAAATTGTGTTACCTAACTTAACCCAAGTGGTATGTATCTTTGTATTCCTAAGGGTCTTTCTGTCAACCCAAGCGGTAGTAGTTTTAATTCTCCTTGATAAAATAATAATATTAGAGAATTATTTTAATCACAAAAAATTAAAGAAGTAACATTATAAAATAAAAATATTTAATTAAAATAAAATAAATAAATTTTTCTTGTAAAAAACTTGGCGCTGCTTTTTTAAGGTGTATCCAGACAAACACTCTTAAAAACTCTAAAAACACTCTTATTTTTGTATCGATCCAAACTATCGATCAAGTCTACTTAGAACTTGATCCGTTCACTCGTTATTGAGATCTCAAAATCTCGGGTACTCGCAACTCGTGCGTTCGCGTAAAAGAGTCACGGTGCGTCTCGCTCCGCGCGTACTTGGCGCGAGACACTACCGTGTCTCTTGATGCATATCATAATCTTTATTTAGGTGTCTGTATTGCATTTCAACTTTTGTTGTCAAATTTAAGTTGATAGGATAATAAATTATCCAAATGCTACATATTCAATAATTTTTGGTTACAACATCAACTTCTTTTCTGCCTAATACAATAACACCATTCAGTTTTACGAATTGCAATTGTTTTTTTACTGCGACTCATATTTGTAAAAAGGATAGATTAATAACAATGCTACTTTTTTTGTAATTTGTCATATTAATTTTATTTTTAAAGAACAATAAGTACATCTTACAGTTTCGATCAAAAAACTTATAGCACATTAATTATTTGAATTTCATGTTATACGGTTATAAGTTTTTTACATTTTAGGAAACGGGCCCTTACGCTTTAATTTTTTTTAATGGCATTGATAATTGTTTTTTTGTTTGAGTTTGGGATATTTTTTCGATGCTTTACGACTCCAAGTATTATTGCTTGTTTTTGCTTCTCGTCTTTGGAATGGATTGCGTTGAACTCTTGAACCAACGCGACTCCTCTTTCCGCAATGTCATTTACAACTTTTAAATTTTTTGCGATATTTTCGCAAGCCTGATAATCTTCGTTGTGCAGCCATTTTGAAGGTTCAATTTTGAAAAGCCAATCCGTTTTCAAATCCAGAATTTGAAACAACCTGATGCTTTTTTCTGTCATAGAACTTTGGAGTTCCAGTTTTTCAATGTTATCTCCTAACTCAACTACTGCCTTCAGTTTCCTTTCTTCCGTTGAAAATTGCATATGTATCCCACCGGGAGAACTGTTTGTCTTCAAAATCGTCACTATTTCAGTTTTTGTGTTCGCGTCAAGTTTGTTATCGAATAAAGACAGTAAAATCATTTCCTCTGATAAATACACAGAAAAAAAAAAGTGTCAAATCAACAGTGTTTATACTCATATATACTCAAGAATACATAATCTTGAAATGAGATTATATTGCGTTAAACGAAGAAAATTTTCTTGAATGAAGTCATTATATAGTTCAACCAAGAAAATAAATGTTGAAATAAAAAGTTGATATTCTTATAAGAAGATGTAGATTGTTTCATATATACGAAAGATTCTAAATCTTCTTATAAGAATATCAACTTTTTATTTCAACATTTATTTTCTTGGTTGAACTATATAATGACTTCATTCAAGAAAATTTTCTTCGTTTAATGCAATATAATCTCATTTCAAGATTTCCAACTTTTCCAACGTTGAAACTAAAGATATTTTCAAATCAAGAATATTCCTTTTTTTCTGTGTAACATAAGTGTTTAGAAAAATTTTTGGCAGCAGATTTAGATATCTTAGAATCAATCTTATTATAAGAATAAAGGTTTTTCAAGAATTCCAAATCGTTTTTCGGAGCACGGACTGGGGCTTTACCCTTACGAAAAAGTAGTATTAGCAATCAGTACTCAGTACTGAGTGATCAATACTACGAGTACTGATCACTCAGTACTGAGTACTGATTGCTAGTACTACTTTTTCGTAAGGGTATACCACCCGAATATGTAAATATAAACAATGAAAGTAGTGTATATAGGTCGATTCCACCTCGGGGGCTCCGAGGGGGGGTGAGGGAGGGGGGGTGAGGGAGGGGGGGTATCGGATTTCGCGGGGGGTGAGGAAGAGGGGGGAGGGACGGGGTATCGGGTTACACAAGGATATCGGATTTCGCGGGGGGGGGTGAGGGTGAGGGGGGAGGGGGCGGAGTATCGGGTTACACAATGGTATCGGGTTACACAAGGATATCGGATTTCGCGGGAGGGTGAAGGGGAGGAAAAGGGGGCGGGGTATTGGGTTACACAAGGGTATCGGATTTCGCGGGGGGGTGAGAGGGAGGAGAGGGGGCGGGGTATCGGATTTCAAGGATATCGGATTACGAGGGGAAGGGGAAAGGGGAAGGGGGGAGGGTGACCTTGGCATACCACGTGTATGACTCACCGGGGATGACTCACCGAGGATGACTCACCGAAGATGACTCACCGGGGATGACTCACCCGCGTTTGCGTCCGCGGGTCCGCGTGGGGGGGGGGGGGGTCCGCGTTCGCGCCGTGGGATATGTTCGCAACGACGCCGCTAGGTGGCGCATAATAGTAAGACTAACTCGATAGCGCGCTAAGCAGGAGCAAGACATTTTGTCGATAACGCTTCGAACCTGTCGGAACATGTTCGTCGTAAACAATTTTTTTCTGGGAAAAGGGGGTGTTATCGCGTAGACTAAACAATTTTACACTATTTTTTTACGACGCAGTACGCGAGACAAAGGAAAAAAATGACGTCATCGACGACAATCGAAGCGATGATAAAAAGCGGTCCAACGTTAATAAAACTGTGGATATTTTTGATGTAGTCATTGCGAAGGAAATTCTGAATGTTTCGTCGTTGCTCGTGGAGTGTCTTCCACGTTTCGAGAGATAACAGCAGTTTCTTTCCTCGATGATCTCCAACGGCGATCTCCACGTAACTCGGTGTGCCCACGTTGATGCCAATTTCGAGGAATTTGTATCCCGTAGCTGTCAACGCGTATCGTCTGCCAAGTATGCGAATCGCGCGACATTCCAACAAAATGCTGTATAAAAGAAATGAAATTAGTTTTTTTTTCTTTCGTAAGTATTACAATTTGCAAAGATATAAAAAACTGGGGGAGGCTCTATATGTTTTTTTCTGCTTAAACGAAACTTACCTATTACATCTGTTCTCGCACGACTGAGTTTCAACGTCGTGAATCGGCACGTAATAATTCACGGCATTCGCGCGTTTTCCACCATTGTTGCCTGTGCTGCTGCTGCTGCTTGCTCTTCCTTCAAAGGAGAACATTTTTTCTCTCGGCTCTGAGAAGTTGTGACCGTCAGTACAAGCGATCGCGACAAGACTGATCATGTAAAATTAATCGAGTATACGCGGCAACACCGACATTCCAAAAGTAATGATGTGGTGGGGGAAATCGGGAGGGGGAATTAATGTTTATAATCGAACCTGTCCGGACATGTTCCGTAAACAAATTTTTTTTAGGAAAAATGGGGTGGTTATCGCGTAGACTAAACAAATTCGCTAAACAATCTATCTACGCAGTATGTAAAAAACAAAGAAAAAATGACGTCATCGGGACGATGATCGACTCGATAACGCGTCGAACCTGTCGGAACATGTTCGTCGTAAACAAATTTTTTTTCTAGGAAAGTAAAGCCTACTCTAACGATGATGATGGGAGAGGGGAGGGGGAACAAGAAATAAAACGTTATAAAAAGATACATATAATTTATTTTTTAATTCCAGCGATCATCGTTACACGTTAACAATGTATTTCATTGGACGTTGGCGTCGCGCGCGACCACCAGTTAAATAATTTTATTACATTTTGTAACGCGCAATTCTTGACGTGTTTTCCGCATCGCATAGTATTGGTGTCATCTAGTTTAGTCAAAGATTCAATATCTTCGTAATGCGCATCCAGAGTCTCGACGATTAGGTTTTTTCTCGCATAATTCTCCAGCAGATCCACCAGCCATTCTCGTTTCTGACATCCCTTGACATACACGAGAGTCGGCATCTCGTCGTCATCCTCTTCGTCATCTTCTTCTTCTACACCAAGCACGGCCGATGTAATCAGGCGTTTCACCGTGCTGTACGGCACGTTTTCGTCTTCCCATCGTAATCTATGGTGATTCGCGATCAACCAGGTAGCGCACTATTTGTCGGATTTTGTGAGGAGATTCCACGGCATGGGGTACTTAAAGATGTGATGCGACAGAACGCAGCCTTTTCTCAGCACCGTCACCTCCTTCACGACAAATTTCATCCCGACGAGGAATCCTTGCAGGTCCACGAACGTTGGTACGGACATGACGAGATTTCTTTATCTCTCTCTCTCTCTCTCTCGTCGATACGTCAATCGAGGGGAATGACGCGCAACTCTGCAAACCGTCTCGCGACACTCTGATTTTATACTCCCCCTCCCTTGCCCCCCCCCCTCTAAATAATTGTATCGGAGAGTCGA
The DNA here is from genome assembly GCA_030770225.1 of Temnothorax unifasciatus. Lineage (NCBI taxonomy): Eukaryota > Metazoa > Arthropoda > Insecta > Hymenoptera > Formicidae > Temnothorax > Temnothorax unifasciatus. The sequence goes on from JASTWK010001361.1 coordinate 9,521, forward strand.
CGTTGCCGCAAACGCTCAGATTTGCGCACAACGTTCGTCAACGGGTTGTACTCAATCACGCGGTCGTGTATGATGAGACAGTATGCGGAGGTATTCGGCGGTACGTTCTCCATGCAGTCGAATTCTATTCTGACATTCACGGTGGCGGTTTTTACGGATTCGTTTTGGCGAGAGCAATCGATGATCACAAACGGGCCGTTACGAACAAAAGTCGAAACGGTGAGACTCGGCTCGAGATATTCGTATCCGTAGTAGCCCTTGCAGAAACGCGCGTACATATCGTACAGAATCGCCCATCGGTGTTTATCAAAGTCCAAATTTAAGTCGTCGTACGGATAAACTTCCGAGTTTAGGTAGAGTTTTACGTTGGTCAAGTTGCAGTCGTCGAATCGGCTTATGTCGGCGGACATGACGTTCTTCCGACCCGTCTGCAGAGCGAAGACGACGTATCGCGGTTTCTCGAGCTGAGTCGCGGTCTTGATGGCCCACGAGTGCTTGGTCGTGTTCTGCAACAGGGGATACTCGTACAGATCCCACGAACGGAAATCCATACTTAGATATCGCTCGTCTTCCAAGACGCGCAGCATCGACAGCTTGTTGATCTCGTTCAATACCACGTGAGGCATTCGCCATTGTATCTTGAGTATTTTGATGGTGGGCTCCAACGCGAGACTTCCCACCAGGAAATTGTTGTCGTTGCGCGATCGTATCAAGATCAATTCGTGACGAGCGTTGATCACCACGCGTTTGTATTCCTCGCAAAATCCCAGTAACAAGTTGAGCGGTACGCAAAAATTGAAATATACGTTTGCGTTATTCTGTGGATCCCAGCCAGCGTTTCTCAGGATCACGTTTCTGTCGGACGATACGGTAACGTAGTTCTTGAGCGTGCTGGTTATTCCTACGTTTCTGCAGCGATCAATCTCCATACCGTCGAGCTCGTATCGAATCTCGTCGAACATGAACGCGACGCAATTAGTCCCCAGTACCACGTTATCGACTTGACCGGCTGCTCTGGTCACCGTCAATGTGCCTTCGACGTAGAGAAAACTTTCGCACGGCAACGTATACAGATCCTGCTGTTGTATAGGTATTCGTATCTCGTCGCTATAGTCAAACGTTGTGTTGGCGTACGGGTTGTACGTGTGAGTCTCGATCTTGACGATGCGATCGTCAAAGACCGGCTCGCCTCTGATGTTGAGAATTTCAGTCATCGTTCAGATGTTTCGCACCGCGAATCCCAGAGATTGTAAAAACTTAACGTTCGACGCGTTGAGATTCTTTGTCGTCTCTTGTTTCACGCCACCGAATGTCGACTTGACGATATCGTCGATCGGCGCAGCCATAAAGATATTACTGTTGTTATCTGTCGCGTGCTCCGAGTCGTTCAACACTAGCATCTCATATGTCGCGCGCACACTCACGCTCACGCGTACACTGGTGCGTTATCGCTCTCGCCGTCGTACGTGCAATCTGACGGTGATCTCTTCTCCGCGAAAATCGAGCAATCGTCCGTCTTGATCAGCGACGCGTATTGTTAGATTTGTAACGCTCCGCGCGATGATCGGCAGGTAAATGATCTGCGCCGGCGTTTCCGATATCTTATATCCCGGTGGTACGCTCGGTGAAAACTCGTGTATCGTATGTTGCCGTTGCTGTACGCACCCGCGGTCACGTTACACTCCACGCGGATAATGTTTACGTTGATAATATTAATCGGTGCGTCCGATTCATGCCACTGTCCCGGCTGCAATATACGCGTCGACGAGAATCCCAGCAGCGATCCGACGTTGTTCGGTTTGTTGAAGTTCACTCTGAAAGCGCACTTGATCTCGTTCTTCATCGTATTGTAATTTGCGCGGAGCACTATCGGATATTCCGCGGCCTCGTCTTCGTAGCCGTTCGCGCGAACGGTCTCCTCTCGCGCGATATTCGCGACCGACGTACGATCGTCGTTGGAACGAACCACGCGTCGCGGACGTTTCCGTGAAATTTCACGTTTCAAAAACTCGTATGGCCCGTATCTCGTACAATCCTTCGGGAATCGTAATTTCCGTGTCATCCTCGTCGAAATAAAATTTATTATTCGAAGAATTCACGTTCGGAATCGTGTGATAAGTCTCAAAACACGTTAGACCGAGCTCGTAGTCACCGTCGCTCAGATCCACGGCGGGAAAATAGTGCTCCGCGAGGATGCTGCTCTTCCCGGTCAGCGTGAACGTTATAGACATATCGACGGAATCTGTTCGACGAACACTGAGTCTCCACACGGCACGTCGTCAGGTTTTAAATCAGCACCGATCGTCGTCGATCGTCCGGAGAAATTGCAAGCACAATTGTCCACAGATGCTCTGATCGTATCGCTGATAAGACGTGCGATTGTACTCGATCTTCGTCACGCTCGGTCCGAAATATCGCACCAGTTCTTTCGGTGGTCGAAGATTGCCGAAACTGTCGAAATATACGACTCGATCTCCCCTCTTGGCGTACGCTACCCAATGAGTACCGGGGCCCGCTGCATCGTCCAAATTCACGATACCGTTCTCGTTTCGACGTACACCGTCGACAATCGGTAACGAATCACGCATGAAAACACCTCTGAAGAACGGTACGCGCATACGCCTTGCCAGTCGACTCAATTGTACATTAGTCGTAATACCCGCCGGCATATTTAACGTCTTTTTGACGTTTTTTTTTAATCTTCAACGCCACTTCTCGCCCGCGTTTGTGCGGGCCGAGATACAGTCCTTGTCCATATTTGTACGGAGCGAGATAAAGTCCGCGACCTTCCATGACGCGATTGTGACGTTGCGTCTCTTCCAGCTGACGTCGCGCGGCTTTACTAGCGTTTATCGCCGTTGTAATTCCGGTCGCTCCGTTGGCCAGAGAACCGAGAACTCCCAACAACGGTAGAATCGGCAATACGCCACCTCGTTTCGCTGTCGGAAGTATTCGTTTCTTCGTCGACCTTTTCCTCGTTCGTGTTTTCCGTGTTTTCCGTGTTTTCAAACCCATTCCGAGCTCCGTCTTAGCCTTCATGGCTGCCCAGACGGCTGTAGCGGCAGCCCTCTCTCCGAGAGCCGAATCTCTCGCGATGACGTGTCCTAACGCTCTCTTGGCGAGTATCTTGTCCGCCGCGTGTCTCTCGGTGAGGCCTTTGTCACGCGAATAGGCTATGTCGTGCTCGCGACACGCCGCGTCCAATGGATTTACACCCGGATCACCTCTAGCCAATCGTTCTCGCAGACGAGTACCCGGACCGCAAAACTGATAGCCGAGAATGTGCAATTCGATCGGAAGTGCACCTATCGCGCGATTAAACAGACCTCTACCAATTTTTAATTTCATTGACATTCGGCGTTAAAATCGCGAATGTTCGAAGGTCTCGACAGCAGGACGAACATTTTTGCGACTGAGCGATTCACGGTGCCGCGCATCTATAAATAGACGTTCGAACGAGAAAGTTCGATTCAGTCGTACAAAGTGCAAAGAGAAAAAAAGAAATGAGATTCGTGCGACAACCGTTGGCGATTCGCGTGATGAGATCACGATCGATGGAGGGCAACGCGGAGAGGTGCAGACACGGTACGATGCTGCCGACTACTATACGCGCGATCATTTGCGGTCCCTCGAATTGCGGTAAAACCAACGTTCTGATAAGTTTGCTGGAAAGTCCGCACGGTGTACGTTTCGAGAACGTGTACGTGTACTCGAAATCGCTGCATCAACCGAAATACCGATATCTGGAGAATTTACTGACATCGATCGACGAAATCGGCTACTACACCTTCTCCAATAACAGTGACGTCATTCCACCGAGCGACGCGTGTCCAAACTCGATCTTCGTCTTTGACGACGTGGCGTGCGATAAGCAAGACACCGTGAGAGAGTATTTCTCGATGGGCAGGCACTTGAGCGTCGACTGCTTTTATCTCTGTCAGACGTACGCGAGAATACCTAAACATCTGATACGCGACAACGCGAATCTGCTGATCCTGTTCAGGCAGGATGGCACTAACTTGAAACACGTGTACAACGATCACGTGAATACCGACATGTCGTACGATGAATTTTGCTCGTTGTGCCACGATTGTTGGCAATACAAGTACGGATTCGTAGTGATAGACAAGGACAGCGCGCTTTCGAACGGCCGATACAGAAAAGGATTTAACGTGTTCGCGATACCGCAAAAGAGGTCAGTCGTCGCCGATACGTCGTCGAAAATGAAACGTTAGAATTACAGAGAGAGAAGACACTCTGCTTTGTTTTTTTCTCCCGCGATGGCTGCGATCGACGGGAGCGTGAATATTCGCAAACGCGAGAAGATCGTGAAAGATATCGCGAAAACGAGTGATTCGATTCGCAAGAAACTTCGCGCTTTGAAGACCGGTAAAATCGAGAAGGACATTGAGTTGGACACGCACTTCAGACCTCTCATCGGGCCGCTGAAAAAGATCGTCGACAACTCGAGCTCGATCGCGGTGAAGAAAGAGGAGCCGACGGAGAGCGTCGCTGACGCAAAAATCAAAACGCAATCAATTCGACAGCGCGGAGAGAAGAAGGAGGAGTTTGCTACTCCGGATGCTACACCGAAGAAAAAGAGGGAACGATTAGACTCCTGGTCGGATCTGCATCATCGACACCGCGTAAATCTAATCAATCGAAACGCTCGAAAGTACTACCGATAACCTCTACACCGATAACTTCTACGCCGACGCGAACCGTGCAACGTACAAGTCCCGAATTCCTCGAAGACGTGGATGTTTTCGAAACCACGGACGACTCGGTCGTTCAAAAGCAGTTGCAAACGTCGGAGGGTCGAGAATTTTTTGTAGAAACGTTAGAAGATCAGTTGGGTTCACTGAGCCGATTGTACATCGCGAACGTTTTGGGCGCCGATTCAACGATAGACACCGTGTACGGTGTTTATCTCTGCAAGAATGAATTGATGCTCGGTAATGAACGTTTTGACGTGGACAAAGCGGATAATATAATTATCGGTGGCGTACGATACGCCGGCACACCCGGTATTTACGAGTTAATCTTCAAGAAAATACCCGATGATAAGCTCTACACGGAGGCGGATAAGCAAAAGTACAAGGACATACTGTTGGCGACGAGTGCTCATAAATACAAGCACGATCCTCGAAGGCGAGTAATGGGCAACAAGGGATTCAAGTATCAATGGATAATCTCACCGTTGATATCGACCGAACTCAAGAAGAAAAAATCCGGAAAGGGATTATTTGCGCCTCGCGCTATGACGCTAACCGACAATAAGATCGACTACGTGCACTGGGACGACCCCAACGAGCTGGTGGATCGTCTGCGATTGCTCGACGCTTTGCGTCAAGCTGGCAACAATGCTCACGACAACGAGATCATGTCGATCATCGAGGAACTTCGCGAGGCTGGGCTTATTATAAATTAAACGGCGCGACAGCGATTCGTTCAATCAGCGTCGAAATGCCGATCAATAAATTTGGATTGTTCGAGCAGAGCGAAGACGCGACAAATGCCATTTCGTACCATCGGTGGAGCGGATTAGTGAGAAATTTCGTGCGCGACAACGCTCTGTGTCGCACCGCCACGGACTTTGACGCAAGGACGCGCAAAATTCGTCGCGTAGCGCAACCTGAGACTGACGGTGACGCGGTTAACAAACTATACGTGGATCAGTGCGTTAAAAGTCTGCGAGATCAACGAAAAGAGTCAGACGAGAAGCTTACCGCGTTCGAGAAGGACGTGCGAGCGTTACAGACTGCGGTAAACGCGCTTCGGCGTACGAATATCGTTAGATTGGATACGGCTAATGAACGATGAAGAAACGGTTCAGCAGAAACGACTATCGAACGGCGACGAGTGAAGAGAGGCAACGGTTAATTGACGACGGCGACGAACAGCAACGAACGATTCGAGAACGGTTGTCGGACGGCTGTCTTATGGTTCGAGAACGGTTGTCGGACGGTTGTGGAACGATTCAAAAACAGCTCAAAAACGATTACGAGCGATTCAGAAACAGCTGCGAACTACGCGGTGACAGGAAAGGCTTCAAACGGCTAAAGAACGTCGACGACGACGAAGACAACGATGAGTGACAAACAACGGTTAACTGACGACGACGAACAGCAACGAACGATTCAGGAATGGTTGTCGAACGACTGTCGAACAGTTCACGAATGGCTCAGAAGCGATTACGAACTGTTCAGAAGTGGTTATGAACTGTTCAGTAACTGCTACGAACGATGCACTAGAAGCAGAAATGGCGACAACGAAACATGAGACCGTTAAAATCCGATGTGGATAAAAGTATCGAAAAGCGACGGTTGGTGGATGAATTGCACACACCGGCGAGAAGAAATTTTCCCCGCAGACATGTCATAGTGCGAGGGTACGACGACCTGTGGCAGGCTGACATCGTCGAGATGCGCCCGTACTCGCGTTTCAACGGAGGCCACGACTACATACTCACCGTCATCGATGTGTTGAGCAAGTACGCGTGGGCCGTGCCGCTCAAGGGTAAAGGCGGCAGCGAGACAGCCGTCGCTATCGCTGAGATAATTCGAGATAGCGGGAGGTGCCCTAGTAACCTACAAACCGACATGGGGAAGGAATTTTACAACACCGACGTGCAACGTCTCGTGAGAAAACACGGCATCAATCATTATTCCATGTATTCGGTGTTGAAGGCATCGGTCGTCGAGCGATTCAATCGCACGTTAAAAAACAACATGTGGAAGATGTTTACGCTCAACGGAACTTACAAGTGGGTCGACGAGCTATCGCGACTTGTGTCGTATTACAACGCGCGCAAGCATCGAACGATCGGCATGCAACCCGTCGACGTTACCCCCGCGATTGCCGAAAGACTTTTGGCTACGGTGTACAGCGCGATAAAGATCGCGGGCCCGGCAAAGTTCAAAACGGGCGACTCGGTACGCGTCAGCAAATACAAGACGATTTTCGAGAAAGGTTACACGCCGAATTGGACCACTGAGGTGTTTAAGATCGTCAGAGTGCAGCATACCAATCCCGTAACCTACCTACTCGAGGGCTGTCGTGGAAAATCCGTCGCTGGAGCGTTCTACGAGCACGAGTTGCATCGCGCGACTTATCCTAACGTGTATCTCGTGGAGAAAGTACTGCGCAGGAGAGGCGACGAGGTTTACGTGAAATGGCTGGGATTCGACGGATCGCACAACTCTTGGATACACAAGAACAATGTTATTTAATTCGTGCAAACTGTATTTTATTCTTAATATAAAAATGATATATGTAAAGTGTTTGAAATATGTAAATACATATAAATTATATAATAAAAAATATTAAATACTAAATACATGTACGATATCTTTATTAATATCCTTTCTAATATAATACGTTATTTACTATTGCGGGTTTCATGTTCATCGTGGCGCCATAAACAAATTTTTGTCTTTGAGAAGGGGGCTGTTATTGCGTAGACGTATCTATTTCACACTATTTTTTTACAACGTAGTACGCGAGACAAAGGAAGAAATGCAAAACAAAGAAAAAAATAATCTTTCAAGATTAAGTTGGAGCGAGAGAGAGAGCAAAGGGTATATAACGAGGGATGCATCAAATCGCAGCAGCATGATTTGAGAGCTTATGCGTTAACTATTTCGACATATATATTAGTCATTTACGCTGTGCAGCGATTCATCTGTGCAGCGATCGAGACACTTAAAATCTGTGTGCAGCGATTCATCTGTACAACGATCGAGACACTCTGGTAAATATACATATTAATATTAAAAATAATAAGAGTGCGATATACTTTTTGTGACATCATAATTTTATAACACCATACTTTTTTGTCAAGGGTTCCAGAGTATGGAGGTGGTGGCGGAAGGCTTCGGCCTTAGGCTAATGCAAAAGGATCTTCACACGCTGGCCGACTTAAATTGGCTGAACGACGAAATAATTAATTTTTACCTAAATCTGCTGATCGCCAGAGGTACATCTTCGAACATGTATCCGAAAGTACACGCGATGAACACGTTCTTTTATCCGAAACTTCTGTCGGGCGGTCACTCGTCGCTAAAACGATGGACCAGGAAAGTTGACATATTCGCGCAGGATATTGTAACAATGCGCCCCGTAACAGCATTGTTCCCGGCCAAAATCAGCCGCAGACCGCTCGGCCGAACATCTGCCGGGCGCGGAAAAGCACGGTGTGCCATATTTTTAAGTATTTCAAAAACGCGTGCGAATAAGTCCTCGCGAGGGACTTACCGCGGCAGCCGTCTCGAAGCACTGAGCGAGGCCGAGACCGCCCGAAGATCGCTGAACGTAATCGCGGCGCCGTAACTACGGCCGCCCCACCGCTCCGTCGTGGCGCTCGCGACCACCGGCGCCCGTACCCCCGCCACTTACGAAGCGTCGCCACGGGTATATAAGCAAGAAACATTTGATAAATGTTGCTATTCCACCGTGAGCCAGCACACCGATCATCCGCTGCTCTCGGTTCCCGAATCCCACCGATAAGTCCAGGGGTAGAGAGTCTCTGCCTCCGTCTGAAGTGAATATCGACGGCTTATCATCCCGACCGCTCCTCGCCTTGCCGCCACGTCTAAGCCTAGAGAGTCTCTGAGCTTGCTGAGAGTCTCAGCCGCCCGACACCGTCAATCCAAGCCGCGCTACCGCCAACGTACCGCGCGTCGCACACGCCGCGATCCACCCGCGTATGTAATCTCAGCGTGCGTAAATCGGTTTGTAAAATCCGCATTTGTAATCGCAGCGTGCGCGAATGACTATGTAATATCCGCGTTCATAATATGTAATCTCAGCGCATGTAAGTGGACGTATATCTGCGTTTGTAATCTCAGCGTAGGCCGCTAAGCCCACAATCGAGAAAACAGTCTGTAATAACGACGTGTGTAAAGCCTCACCGAACATAGTGAAATAAACTTGTTACGTTTGACTCGCTAAACCGCGCCTTGTGTCTTCCTCCGCGCCTACTCCGAACCCTGACCAGCCGCGAGCTAAATCCGCGCGTTGGAAGTTAGGTTGTTTTAATATTATAATTATCCCTATACATCTGAATGTTCACTGGTGTATGTCAATAGTAGATTTCCGCGATAAAACGATTGTATATTACGATAGTATGGGTGGCGATAATCCGAAATGTCTAGCGGCGCTAAAACTATATTTACAAGATGAGAGTCTTGACAAGAAAAAACACTCTTACGATATGAGCGATTGGGAATTGAAGTCCGCCAAGAACATTCCGCAACAGACGAACGGGAGCGATTGTGGCGTATTCTCTTGCATGTTCGCCGAGTACGTCTGTGCAAACAGGAATATAACGTTCACGCAGGACGATATGCCATACTTTAGGAATAAAATTATGAGATAATAAATGGATATATTGTATAAAATTTTTTTATTGAATAAATGTTTCTAATATAAAATATATAAATGTGTAATTAATATTGAGATAATATGAGATAATAAATGGAAATATTGTATAAATTTTTTTTATTGAATAAATGTCTATAATATAAAATATATAAATGTGTAATTAATATTCCTTCATCTATTGTAATACATACGTTATATACATACATACATACATACATACATACATACATACATACATACATACATACATACATACATACATACATACATTTATATGTTGTTGTGAGCGCACAACGATGTAGAGAGTAATTAATGCACTTGGCAACACCAAGTGCCTCCGATACGAAATCCGACCCTAGCGACAAACGTAAAATCCACATCCGCCGAAAAGACTGACGATTGCATCGGACGACCGATCATCCGATGCAATGCGACACGATCAAAAACGCTGACCGCGTAGGGCTAGCGCTAACTCGGGAGCCCCCGAGTTAGCAACAGCAAGCGGATGAATACCGCGGAATCCGACGATCGGGGGCAGTCGCTAATTAACATCAAAGCGGAGACGTGCGTCTGAGAACATACTGTCACTACTCCAATACTTATAAATCGTTTACTGTTACGCGAGTATCGGGATTTGAAATAAAGGGGATTATTGTAACTTTGGGCAAATCAAATATATTCAACTGATTATTTCACACGTTGCGACGAGCTTTATTCTCCGACCCGAAATCTCCGAATCCTGTGCCGGCACTATCCCAGTCGACGGCACAACAATGTTATACTACATTACATACATTGCATACATTAATCTTCATTGTTCCTTATCACTCAGTTCAAACTCGCTCATCATTATTATTGTTCTTTCTCTTCGAGCTGTTCGCTCAAATCTTCATTCATTTCGCGCAATGCAGCTCGTGCTCGTATAGCACTCAAGCGATAGTATTCCGGCCATACGGCGTAATCACCTTCACTGTTCCTAGGTACTTTGAAGTCAACTCTATCCCACCGATTCCGGAGTTTATCGCAAAACGCGTCTTCGTCTTCGGCACTCATGTAACTAAATCTCTTTGGAATTTTCATCGAAACTCCACTCATATACCGTTTTGATATATTACCGAAAGCTGCTATTGTTCGTATCCACAGTTCTTCCCGCACACAGTGGATTTCCGATCGCCCTTCGCAGAGGGTACGTCGTCAGATTCCAGCGAGCGTCCTCCTTCAACTCCTGATTCTAGCGATTCTCCTCCCACGCCATATCACCATATAAGATCGGCGATGGAGTCGCTCTGTTTTGCAGCGAGTCATCGGAATCGGAATCGGACGCATACATTATCGTTTTTTGTTCCATTATTGTCTCCGTTGACAATGTGAAGTGAAAAAAATCAAAAGTTTTACGTATATAGTTTTGTCACAATCTTAAAAATTCTTTTGCAGCAATTAGATCACATTACATTATACTACGGGACAACGTTATACTACTACATACGTACATACATTATAATACATACATTACATACGTACATACATTACGTTATATTCGGTAATGTCCCCACGGCAACGTATCGGTCGAATCCGGCACGATATATCGCTTATCGTCGTATGGACTCAGAGTGATTTTCGTCTCGCTGATAGTGTACACTTCGTGCATTTTCGATCTTATGCACGACTGCGGTCGAGTCATTTCGATCTCATCGTTCAGACACCGCGCGTAGTCGTCGAACGTGATGGTACGCGCGATAACGTTGCTTTTGACACCTTTCGCTTTTTTATAGTCTTTTTTACCGTCGACTCGCAAGGCGTACATTTTCGCCCTAAGTCCAACGAATTCGGTCATGATCGCACCGTTGTTTTCGTCCTTCATCAGGCCCGGCACTTTTTTATTCATGAGTGGCATACCATAAGCGTTATCTACCGCGTAATCACTCGTGTCGAACCTGACTATATCACGTTTCATGTTCTCATACGCGTCGTCGCACTCGATATAATAAATCAGACTGTCCGTGTCGGTATACATGATTCTACACGAGTCGCGGTACAGGGGAGACATGTATTCGTGATAAAATTCGTACAGGCACACCTTCGACATGTCGAGGATGCACATGCCGACGTAGATCGGTTTGTCGAATTTCACCTCGAGTTTGCGCAGTTCGACGGCTACCAGATTTTCCGAAAACACGCTTCTGCTGTGGAAATTTGGTCGCGCGATCATTGCCTCCGCACCGTATCGTCCGTCCCACTTCGTCAATAATTTCACATCTACGTGATTGCGTACGTTCTCCATCGTCTTCCCGAAAACAGCGTTATTCATTAATTTATATAAATTTTTTTCGAACTCATTTTTGGCCCGTGTTCTAAATTTTGTATTGAGTTCGATGTAAGCGCGGAGCCACGCAGATTGAGCGAATTGCAATACGCGATGTATTTTTGTGACGCGAAGGCCGTGGCGCGTACACTGCTGCAGATTGCGATAATGGATGACGTAACGCTCCTTATCGTGCAACGTGGCGAGAAGTTTAGCTTGTTGTTTGCCGGGCGGTTTATCGCGCATCGGACAGAACGGTAGGTCAGTGTGCGCGTCGTGTTTATTCTGCAGATACTCTAGGTCAACTTCGAGAATATAGCCCGTAGGCGAATCCAAAGCGATCGCGTAAAAGTCGAAATTTGACGCGTCTTCGACCCATCGAAACTCCGCGTAGGGCAGTGGCTGACACATCGCCCAACCGTACAAGTTGTTGACATCGAAGTACATTAAATACGACGATGGTTTCGATGGATCGTACAACTGCATGTACTTGTTGTTGGCCTGCGCGTATCTGTTTGAACACTGACTCAGGCCGCCGCAAATACCACGCTCGATAAACATGACCATGTCAATGTCAGTCAGTAGTTCGAAATTGATACACGTATGTTTCAACATGGCGTCCCACGTAAAGCCTGGTAAAGTGTAGTAGTACGCGGGATCGAGTCCGTAACTCACGATATAGCTGTCGCGGAAATTCTCAAACACGTCGGCCAACAGCAAGACATCGGTTTTTAGGTATAGATCGCTGTATTCGCCCGGGGTTCGGACGGAGAATCGCTGCCATACGTTCGCGGCGTGCGCGTAATCGCTCTCGGATACGGTGTCACCGGTCAGAGAACTGTAAAATGAGTCGCGCGGCGGTAAACACGTATCCTCCAGCCTTTCGACGCTGTCCATGTATTCGTATGGAAAGACACCTTTTCGCGTCAATAATTCGAAATCGTCGTCGGATAACGTGGAAAATTTGGAACGTATAATTTTCAATTTATTCTTATCGAGGAAGGATGCTAATTTTGCGATACTCGCGCTTAGAAATTTGTACGAGTCGATAAATCTTAATTTTATATCGCTTCGCGAATCTGATCTTTCGGCGGTGTTTTTCACATGCTTCGTGAATGAGATGTACTTTTCCTTTGTTATAGGTAGTACATCGATCTTGCCTTCGAACGCGGCAGCTATCTCCTTGATAATAAAGTGTGCGTCATAGCTCGATAGATTGTGAAAAATGACTGGAATAAAGTGAGAATCCTTATAATTCAGATTGCACGTCGAATGTGCTGGACCTCTATAACGCCCGGTCAGGTGGCAATGATCGCGTACACGATTGTCATCCGGCGCGAACGGTTTTTCGCAAATGTGACACAGCGCCGCGCTGTGAAATGTCTCCCACTCGTCTCGCGTTAGGTCTACCATGCATACAATGTCGGACAAGATGTTCTTTACGCGATGCGCCAATCCGTTGAGTTCCTCGACGAACCACGTGACGCAGTCATTATCGCGACGAAATCGATACGCCGATAACGTTTCATCGTACGAGCACTGCACGTAGTATCCTATACTACATACTCGATGATGTTGATAGGCGTATGACGCGTGTTCCGTCTCCGGTTGTGTCTTCTTTAGCACGCACTCCAGATCGGCATACACTACGAAGGGAAATCGCTCTTTTCTGCTGTGGTTTTTGAAGTTCAGCCACTTGTTGTCCTCGCTCGGCAGTCTGATAGCGCAGTCGTTTACCTCTCGGCAGTCTGCCGTGTGAGACTGCAACTTGTCGCTCGAACTAAAGTAGTGAAGACATCTGCAAAAAAAACATACAATTATTGTAAATTTTTTTACACTAAATATAAAATATTCTATATATTATTAAAAGAAGTATAGACACTTACCGATCACAAATGTACTTTGTGTGTCCATGCTTATTAATTTGCGAGCTTACGAGGCGGGATAGATGTTTAATCCACGCAAAATGTCCAACATTGTTGTCTCGTGGGTCCTGCACGTAGAATAGATTCACGTGTTTGTCACTCGTGCGGTCGGTAAGCCGTATTGGAAGAATGTTCGACTGTCCTTCGATGGTATACACGTTGATCGACACGTCGTTGAGTCGTTCGAATTGTTTAATCTGACTCAACGTCATTGGGAATTCAATGTCACGTAAATTCAGTACCGTTGAATAATGCGGGTATGATAATTCCCGTGCTGAATTTCTTTCGGATGGATGCAAGGCGGCAACCACTGACCACGCAAAACACGCATTGTCCATAGACATCACATTGATCACCGCGTTCTTCAATTTAATGTCTCGAGGCAACTTCACGTGACACCCCGCGCGCAAAGGATTGTATCTGTTGACGTTCACCGTCAAATTGAGGATTTGCGTCAACGCCCACCCACTGTCGCGTTCCTGGAACTCCCCGAGGGACGCTAATGTGGGCTCGATAACGTGCCGCTCGTACCACTCGCGCAAGTGCGATGTACGACAGAGTTCTTTGTTACTTGTACACAGACTCTTATTGGCACGTTTATCACCCGCCACAAACTCCCCGTTGAACGCGGTGTTCACTTTGACACAATTATGTGTTTTTAAAATGTCTTGCACTCGCTTGCACACTACGCTGCAAGCGTCTTCCAGAAACTGTCGCGGTTCTATATGGTCCGTATTAATTACCGCGCCAGTCATTATCCGCGTTTCGAACGCGATATCGATTTCTTGCCATACGAGTTCTGCCGCGCACGTGTCGCCACTGTTACCGGCGTTCGCATAATCACCACCGCTACGAATAAATTGTCTTTCCAGTTGCGTCTTCACACCCTCGAGTCGCGCGATTCTGGCAACCAACGATTGCCTCTTCCCGATCGAGAGCCGCGAACGTTTGGCACTACAGCGTGTCTCGAGCTGCTCGACGAATTCCGCGCATTGCAGCGCCCATGTGAAAAATTCACCCACGGTAGCTACTTGATCGGATAGTTCCAATAGATCGCGTTCTGTTTGCTCGAACTGATCCATGTTTTATCACTTTCGCATTATTGAAAAGTGGTAGATCACACCACAATCTTTGAAGGAGCACTTGCACACGCGTCGATGATACGCTGGACAATGTCGATAGGAATATTGAACGCAATAGTGTTCCAACATAAGTTCATATAGACTGAAGAAAGGGATATCAAAGTATCAATTATCACAAAAATGTTCACGTCGCGAAAGCTAATGGTTTTTTCGTTGACATTCGCCGCAATCCTTAATCATCGGAGCGGGACCGTCGATGTGCGTTTCCTGCCACGGTTGATTCCGAAGTTCGTCACAGCGACGATAGGTCTGAACCTCCAGATCCGCCTTTATATGCTCCGGGAGCCTGTCCCACACGTAGTAGACGTGATCGCCGCACATTTGCAACAAAACGGTTTTCGGTACGAATTGCAGCTGTTCGGCGCTAAAATCGCGAATGTCCGAAGGTCTCGACAGCAGGACGAACATCTTTGCGACTGAGCGATAAAAGATTCTCTTTTACAGAGCACTTTGTTAATTTTATGGTTGTAAGAGCATGTAAGAGACAAATACACTTGTATAGACTTAAAAAAAAGTTATATTTATTATGAACCATACGTGTGTGTTACGATTCAACGCCATACTACAAGAGTGATGAAGAACATAGAAAAACTAATGAAGTGACTCTATCGCGTCTAGGGAGAAATTAATAAAGCGACTAAACTGATTTACAGCGCCTCTACAGCTACTCTAATGGCAGCACTGAACAAAGCTATTGAACAGACTTGCTTATATTTAACACACTTGCACGTGATAACGTGTTTAACCATAAAATAAACCGCGATACTTTTCGATCGATGTATAACTCTCAAATCTTACTACTGCGGCTCGACGCGCTTCATCTCTCGTTATATACCCTTTGCTCTCTCTCTCGCTCCAACTGATTAAAAAAAAATCTTTTCCTTTGTCTCGCGTACTGCGTAGATAGATTGTTTAGTCTACGCGATAACACCCCCTTTTCCCAGAAAAAATTTGTTTACGACGAACATGTTCCCACAGGTTCCCACGCGTTATCGGGTCGATCATCGTCCCAATGACGTCATTTCTTCCTTTGTCTTTTACGTACTGCGTAGATAGATTGTTTTTTTAAGTATAAATCATGCTATATTTTCTTCGCGCGCATTTCCATTCGAGCCGTATATATGCAACGTCCGCCGGAGCATCGGCGCTTCCATGTTACGGTACGCGATATTTGTTTTGTAAATTCAAGCAGCCGGACTTCTAGCGGATGTCGGCGCTCGCCTTTGTAGCGCGAGACGTATTTTATCTTACTTTTCGCTGGAAGCGACTATCAGTTTTATACATCGCCATTATATTTTTCTCTGGCGACTTCTCCAACCGTCATTGAATTCAGTCTCGCCGGGGCCGTGAGCGTGCTTAAACGTGTCCAAATAAATTTTTTTTGAAGGATTAGTGACGCAATTAGTCGCCTTTGTGATTGTTATGTTCCTCCCGTCGAGGACTGGAAGTCGTGAGTGCAATACCGCGGTTTCATTATTTTATGATTAAACATTTTTTTTTTAATACGATATGAGCGATGAGTACGTAGAATTGTGCAAACCGGTGTTTAATCCTAAAATCAGGAAACCGATCGTAAAAATCAGCGAACCGCTTGTGAGGAATTGTTGCAGATCGGATTTGTGGAAAGTCGACGTAACGAGATATCTGATCCGTCGCGAAATCGGAATCGCCGATCGCCAATCGAACCGGAAGTTTCTCTATTATCAAATATATTATAAAAGAGTAGAGGACGGAGAATATCGTACATATCAGTGTGATTAAGTGCCACGCAGACCCCCCCCCCCCGCGGACCCGCGGACTCGCGGCGCGACCGCAGACCCCCCGCGCGGACCCACGGACCCGCGGCGCGACCGCGGACCCCCCGCGCAGACCCGCGGACCCGCGACCGCGGCGCGAACGCGGACCCCCCCGCGCGGACCCGAGGACGCGAACGTGAACCCCTCCCCACGCGGACCCGCGGACGCGAACGCGGACCCCCCCGCGCGGACCCGCGGACGCGAACGCGAACTCCTCCCCGCGCGGACCCGCGGACGCGAACGCGGGTGAGTCATCCCCGGTGAGTCATCCTCGGTGAGTCATCCCCGGTGAGTCATCCCCGGTGAGTCATCCCCGGTGAGTCATACACGTGGTATGCCAAGGTCACCCTCCCCCTCCCCCTTCTCCTCGTAATCCGATATCCTTGAAATCCGATACCCCGCCCCCTCCCCTCCCTCTCACCCCCCCGCAAAATCCGATACCCTTGTGTAACCCGATACCCTGCCCCCTTCCCCTCCCCCCTCCCCCCGCGAAATCCGATACCCTTGTGTAACCCGACACCATTGTGTAACCCGATATCCCGCCCCTCCCTTTCTTCCTCACCCCCCGCGAAATACAATACCCCCCCCCTCCTTCACCCCCCTTGGAGCCCCCGAGGTGGAATCGGCCTATATACACTACTAATGAACAATGCGATTCTACTGATAGCCTTTTTTTCTCTCTTGCTGTCAAATGAAACTGATCTTGAAACATGTAAATTTTCAGTACATAAATGGCTTTTGCCATCCATCTCGCATGATGAAATGCTCCAGGCGCTCGAAACCTTGGTTCAGTTATATCGCCTGAAAAACATTAACTTTACTTTGTAATCCATTATAATAGGTTATAAGCGATTGATATTTGCAATAGATATTACCGAGAAATACTGAAGCTAAATCTAGTAGTTCTTTATAATCTTCTCTCGGTTGAGCTTTTTGTAACGTGTCTCGAATAAAGTTCAATAATCCAATTTTCTTAGGTTTAATCACTTTTTTTATGAAATCATCGGTATCAAAACTGCAAAACTTCTTGAAATCAATATTTTTCCAATTTTCTTGAAATCTTTTGAAAATGGGAACGTTTGGCCCAGATGATGTTGGCATACACGTTGAAAAGACAGATCCCAGAACAAGTTCAAATATATGATGACGACAAGGAAAATTAAGCAATTCTTTTTCCATCAAAAATTGCAAGAGTGTGCAGGCGCCATTTTTGGATCCAGTGTTCGATATTGTAGTATCATAGCACATTCCGCGAACCTTTTCAACTAGTTTCCATTCTTTCAGTAAATCAAAAACAGCGTGTGCCAGCGTGGTGCTTCCCTTAGCATTTGGTAAAGGTGGAGCTCCTAAAACTTGCTCAACAGAATGTGGATTCGTAACAATCACAGGCAATCTTTCTGAAATAAAAAGTTATTGACATTCAGTTTAATTATATAATGCCATTGTGTTAATTATTCAGCATCATTGGCATTATTTTATGAAACGCTATACCGTATCAATATTTAATATGAGCGATTAAAGTGTATATTGTAAATTTTATGAGAATAATAACCTGAATTAGATGCCATTAATTTCTCATCTCAGTGTACAATCAAGGTAGGTTCTAAATTCATTGAACTTTTCAAGTCTGCAGCAAATTTTAGTCGTTCTTTTTGACGCTTCCTTCTTATCGTTGAATAACTCATGGCTATTTTTTTCGCGTCATGCCCGAGTGAATGAGCGATTGCAGGGACGATGCAGCTTTTCTGTTGCTCACTTTGGTCCTATTTAAAGTCCCCACTAAAGTCGTAGTTATTATTTTCTGTGAAAAACATTCAGTTGATTTTGGTTGTTTCGTTGAGTGAGAATATTCCTCATCAAGATCTGTCTCAACTCTTGGATCATTAGTTGATAATGAGGAAAATACGTGATCGTTGCAGTTTTGTTCATTTTCATGAAATGCAGTTGTGCTAGTGGATGCATTCAATTTCAATTTCATACTGGAATTCAATCTGCATGAAACGATGCGAAGCTGGCCGTCCTTCTTGACGATGTAGAATAAAAAAATCCTTGATCTTTTGTTCTTTTAATATTGTAACAATACGCCCCGTAACTGCATTGTTCCCGGCCAAAAGCAGCCGCATACCACTCGGCCGAACATCCGCCGGGTGCGGAAAGGCACGTTGTGCCATATTTTTAAGTATTTAGAAAACGCGTGCGAATAAGTCCTCGCGAGGGTCTTACCGCGGCAGCCGTCTCGAAGCACCGAGCGATGCCGAAGCCACCCGAAGACCGCCGAACGTAATCGCGGCGCCGTAACTACGGCCACCCCACCGTTCCGTCTTGGCGCTCGCGACCACCGGCGCCCGTACCCCCGCCACTTACGAAGCGTCGCCACGGATATATAAGCGAGCAACATTTCATAAATGTTGCTATTCCACCGTGAGCCAGCACACCGATCATCCGCTGCTCTCGGTTCCCAAATCCCACCGATAAGTCCAGGGATAGAGAGTACTCTGCCTCCGTCTGAAGTGAATCTCGACGGCTTATCGTCCCGACCGCTCCTCGCCATATCGCTACGTCCAAGCCCAGAGAGTCTCTGGGCTTGCTGAGGGTCTCTGATGTCCGATAAGGCTTTCCGTCCGCTGTACCATCGCGAACCAGAATAGGGAGACCGCCCCGTCCTCGCCGAGAGTCTCGGCCGCACGGTACCGCTCTGCATTCGACGGGATCCAGGCGATCCAGCTCAGGGGGTGCCCTGGGCTCGCTGAGCGTCTCAGTCGCCCGACACCGTCCCGCCGCACCCGCCGCGATCCACCCGCGAGCACCGCGAGCCGTTAGATACGCACCGCCCGGACTGACACCCGCGTATGTAATCTCAGCGTGTGTAACTCGATCTGCAATATACGCGTATGTAATCTCAGCGTGTGTAACTCGATCTGCAATATACGCGTATGTAACCTCAACATGCGTAAATCGATCTGCAATATACGCGTATGTAATCTCAGCGTGCGTGAACCGATCTGCAATATACGCGTAGGTAATCTCAGCGTGCGTAAATCCATCTGTGATATCCGCGTACGTAATCCCAGCGCAGGCCGCTAAGTCCGTAATCACGAAAACAGTCTGTAATAACGACGTGTGTAAAATCTCACCGAACCTTGTGAAATAAACTTTGTTACGTTTGACTCGCCAAACCGCGCCTTGTGTCTTCCTCCGCGCCTACTCCGAACCCTGACCAGCCGCGAGCTTGATCCGCGCGTCGGAAGTTAGGTTGTTTTAATATATTCATTACATTTCCATGGGCACGGTCTTACATACAGGCCTGGAGACTACCGCTAATTCTAGTGGTGGGAGCATGGTCGCTTATCGAGGATGCATTTAGTTTCTAGCATAGCCACTATTCGTTGCTGTCATCGAAATCCGCAGATGAACATAATCCAAGAACTCGGATATAGCTGAAAGACTTTGTTGTGATGGCCGCCGTAGCGAACACACGTGTTTCAACCTAGATCGCGATCGCGGAAAGTTGTGATTCGTAATCATTTTAGTTAGACGGGTTAGAAGGTCGGGAGATAGTCTAGGACCGTAAAATAATAATAGGATAGTAAAAATAAAGGGAGGAAGACAGATCCCCCCCGAATGGGGGGAACGTAACACTGAGCGCGATAACGAGAGCATATCGGAAGAAGAGAGACAATAAGAGTTTGATAAAACCGGTGATCAAGGAAATGATAGCGATGGCTGGAACAAAAACAGCAGCCGAAGATTTGCTTGATAAAGTAATAATGAAGGAAAATGAGGATAAAGCTAGTGAAAGAAACGATGGTAGGAAAGAAAGAAAGGGACAGGCCGTGCAAGGCGGACAAGGAGACAAGATGGCAAAGGAAAAGCGCGCCAAACTACAAGATTACAACGCGATGGGATTGGCTGACACCACGGAAGATTTGAACAACCAATCAAGAGACGATGAAGTCGATATGGAAGATACATCCCACGAATCAGGAGAGAACAGCGGAGATGATTCCAGATACGTTACAGCGAGTGATATGGAAGTTGTGACAGAGGACACGCAACGAGTTAAGATCGCGGAGAATAGAATTGGTGCGGAAAAAATGAATAGTGATAGTCAGGTTAAACCGAGCAAGGATGATAACATGCAGAGGCCGAGGGAGGAATATCGCAACCTCTAAGGAGTGCTGACAAAGATTAGTGAAATAGATGCGAGCGAAATCACAGGACGTGCACAGGAGAAATTTAAGGAAGGTACATGCGACTCGTATAAAGTCGTGCTCAAAATCACAAGCGATAGAAGTCAAACGAAACGAGGTAGGAATTTTTTTAAAATATGGCAAGTAATAACTAAAGATAAAATCTATCCGGATAATATTATTATGACGTCACATAAAACTGCACTATGTAAATTCAAAAATTGTAATGATGCTAATATCTGTCTAGAAGCCATAAAGCAACTCGAAGATACCACAGGAATAACTGCAGAGATTGAACAGAGATCCACCAAGTATATAGGAGTGATCACGGACTGGGGAGATAGCATTACGGACCTATGGGAAGCAATTGACGACCATAGTGAAATAGAAAAAATAGGTTGTATGTATAGGAAGAAATGGGACAAAGAACAAAAAAACTAATAGAGGAAGATACAGGAAATATAATTGTCACATTTAAGGGTGACAGAGTGAGACAGAAAATAGATCTTTTCGGAAGAAGAGTTGCAATCAAGGTTAGACCGTTCATATCTTCAGTTAAACAATGCTTCAAGTGTTTTAGATTTGGACATATTAAGGCAGCGTGTAAGAGTGAAGAAAAATGCATCATATGCGGGGAGGAAGCTCATGGAACATGTAGCAGGGAAATCAAATGTAGAAATTGCGGAGGAAAACATAGATCAACTAGTAGAGAGTGCAAGATATATAAGAAAAATAAGAATATTAATATAATAATGGGATACAATAATTGTACTAGAAGAGAAGCAGAACTAATTTTGATGGGAAAAGAAAACGACAAAATGCAAGACTATGACAGATATGAAAAACCAAAGGAATGGCCTCAGCTTCCCGCGGATAGAAGGAATAGGGTAGGTGAAACGCCACCACCGGGAAGAAAAATCGTAAGATATGAAGAGAATAGAGAGGAAAACAGACAGAGAAGAGGAATAACATATAGAGATGCGGCCAAATCGCATAATGGTAGCAGTAGGAACAACGAATATTATAAACAATACCAGGGAAGAAGAAATAACCAAAGATAATAGAGGAGTAGCGCTGAGGCAGGATAAGTCTGCTGAATCACTCGAAGAACAACACGAAGAGGACTGGGACAGAGAGGTTTCAGGAAATGAAATGGAGTCGAATCAGCAACGAAGAAAGGAAGAACCAATACAAAAGACACCCCCAGGTGTCAATATGGATCAAGAGATAATAATAAATCTAGCGGCCAAATTGAAATATTATTCTGATCATGACTGGGAATTTAGAAGAATAATTCAAGAACTGGTCAACGGACCAGAAAGAAACGAACTAGAGATTAAAAATACAGAAGAAGCGGGGAAAGTTAAAAAAGATATACTCCAAAGGAAAAAGGAATTACAACTCGAAGAAGAAGTAAGGAGGCAGAGAGTCAAGGTGAGTGAAACTAAAAAGGATTTCTGGCAAGGAAATGGGACAAGAGAGAGGAATGGTGCACGACCGGGTACCGTATCATCGCGGGGCCACCGCGCGAGCTCCGCGTGATCGCGTCGTGGCGTGCGGGGCATCGTTGCGTTTCGCATCGGGGACTTCGCGAGGCCGAGGGCGTGATGACCGAGGCCCATCGCGAGGTCAATTTATCGTTGGCGTGATACTGATGTATCGTTATCGTTTTGCGTAACTTAGCGTAATGTATCGTTTTGCGTGATGATGTACCGTGATCGTTTTGCGTAGCGTGGCGTAACGTTTCACCTGAAATTCCGCGTCAACGTATCGTTCTGAGACTTCGCGTTAAGAAATCGTTCTGTGATTCCGCGTTAATGTATCGTCTGAAATTCTGCGTTAGAGTATCGTAATGTATC
The DNA here is from genome assembly GCA_030770225.1 of Temnothorax unifasciatus. Lineage (NCBI taxonomy): Eukaryota > Metazoa > Arthropoda > Insecta > Hymenoptera > Formicidae > Temnothorax > Temnothorax unifasciatus. Next base: position 32,119 of record JASTWK010001361.1, read on the forward strand.
GTTCGGGGATTTCGCGTTAATGTATCGTCGGAGATTGATATTCTGCGTTAATGTATCGTTCTGAGAGATCCCGCATCGATGTATCGTCTTCGTTCCGCGTTGTTGTATCATATTGCGTTAACGGGTCGCGCCGAGTGAGATAACCGACCCTTCTGCAGAGGACCACCTACTATCTTGTCCTCCTGTTTCTTTATTAAATATACTTTTCTTGTTATATATTGACTTTATTTTGTGCATTGATTGCGCGGCGCTCCCTCTCCTCGCTCCAACTGAGACCCCGTGGTCTCATGAAAGAACGCACGACTGAGATAAGCTGCCGATTTCGCGTTTAAGCCTTAGCGTTAGAGATTCGAGCAAGGTGGTGTGGCCTTCTCCACACCTGGCGTCCAATATCGAGTTTGTGAGAGTATTCGGTCGAGCTATCATTTAGAATTGAGCTAAGAATTACGTTCCGCGTTTTGAGACCTGGCAATAATTAATTCGACGGCGCGCTTCCTCGCGGCGGGCGAGACCGGGGGTAGCCGGCGTCGTCGCACTTTATAATTAGCTTCTCTGACTAAAGTATCCCGTGTTTTATTCCATATTTCTTTCTTGAACTCTTGTCTGAAATCCATAATTGAAATTTCGAATCGTTCATCCTCCTCTTCCTCTGTTGCCTCTTTTGCCAGTTGATCAGCCATCTCATTACCTGCTATTCCCACATGTGCCGATATCCATATATAGAATATTCTTTTCATCTTTGTCTTTTTCATTCTGAAATGTTTTTCTCTGATTTCACTTATATATCTGTTTTTATATACATACAAGAGCACCCCGCCCAAAACGGCTCGACTACGCCCGGCGCGTCTCCCCGTTCACGATATTCTAAATCGCGGAATCAACCGCCCCAATCGCACGAAAACCAAACGGATCACGAAACATATACACTCGAATCAGTACGCGGCATTAACGAACTCACAATGCATCGCTCAGACGCGTCATACAGAAACGAACAATTCGCACGGAAATCAGACGAAACACGAAACGCTGACTGTCGGCGGCCGCACTTCCGGATTCCCGAGCAGAGATGCCAGATTCTGAGCCTGGTAGCATTCGGTCGCATGTGGTGGGGATGGGCAGAGATGCCAACTTGACGGTTCAGCAGCCAGCTTCGAGCGTCGAGCGGTAGAAGAAGATAGACAGATCTGCTGTCTTCTTCTTCTCTCTCGAGCTATGGCTATTGGTTATGCGATTTCGAATCTCGTGAATGCCGAGTTGACGAGGCGACCAGACGACGCGTGACATTATATCGGCGCGCGATATTAATTAGCGATGTATTTTCCTACATATTAATAAATGTAAAAAATCATTTAATAAAAAATTATTATATACATTGTTTTACATGTTAATACATATAATTAAAATTTGAATTAAAATATAAAAATCGACTCTTGACAAAAATGTACGCTTTTTTATTTAAAAAAAATCTATTTAACAATCTCTATTTAAAGAATTAATTTCAGCACAATGATATTATTAAGCACTAAAAAAATTATAATTTATACTATTCTTCTTTTTGTCATTGAATTTATTTGCCATTAAATGTATAACGTACATATTGTTTCTCAACGAAAACTGCGAAAAAGTGGTGGTCTTTTCCGTCAGGAGGAAAATGTATGTATATATATATATATATATATATATATATATATATATATATATATATATATATATATATATATATATATATATATATGTGTATATACATGCGTATATATATATATGCATGTATATACACACACAGCAAGTTTCTTTACAAATTTATATTCTACAAGCGATCGAGATGTCTATTATGAACAAGATTTTTTATGTTTTCAATTTTTAATTTTAAAATTTTTTTTAAATAATATACGTTATATAAGAAATATATTGGAAATAACGGACAAAGTATAATTTATTTCCCATGAATTCGTATATATTTATTTTTTATATTTAATCCAACGTTGAATAAAACGACATTATTCCAATCTGAAAACCAAATCTAATAATTAAAAAACTGTGTAAATGTAATAATGTTTAAAAATCCACTCTTGGCCAATATGCACGCTGTTTTATTTTTAAAAAATTTCTTACATAACATTACTAACATTAACATGATAATATTATCTAAATGTAAATAACAAAAATAAATATTAATTCTGAATAAAAAATTATAGCTTGTAGTATTTTTACTTATTTAATTTATTTTGTATTTATATACAACGTGCATACTGTTGCTCAACGGAAACCGCGAGAAGGTGGTGGTCTTTTCCGTCAGGAAGGAAATGTAAAGAATTGTTAGTTCTTTACATTTCCTTGTGTGTGTGTGTGTGTGTGTGTGTGTGTGTGTGTGTGTGTGTGTGTGTGTGTGTGTGTGTGTGTGTGTGTGTGTGTGTGTGTGTGTGTGTGTATGTGTTATATTGCACATAAGTTCTTAGCACTTTTATATTTCTTTAGCAGATGTCTTGTATGTTTTTATAAGCGTGATGTCAAATGCTGACAAGATTTTTTACACGCTTATCGTTTGAAAACGTGATGTCAAATGCTGACAAGATTTTTACACGTTTATCGTTTGAAAACGTGATGTCAAATGCTGACATGATTTTTACACGTTTATCGTTTGAAAACGTGATGTCAAATGCTGACAAGATTTTTACACGTTTATCGTTTGAAAACGTGATGTCAAATGCTGACAAGATTTTTACACGTTTATCGTGAAAACGTGATGTCAAATGCTGACAAGATTTTTACACGTTTATCGTTTGAAAACGTGATGTCAAATGCTGACAAGATTTTTACACGCTTATCGTTTGTAAGCGTGATGTCAAATGCAATTTGACATTTTTTTTATTTGTTTCTCTTTTGGACATTATTTTTAGTGCGTTGAAGACGAAGGACCAGCAACTTCATCTGCAGCATATAAAGTAAGACTACTTTTTTGTTTTTTACAATTTTCATATAATATATGGGACGACATTCGAGACAAATGTTCTTTAGTTACTTTCAAGTTGATAGCTGTTTCGCCCCTCGCCTTCAACGCTGATTTTATTACGCTATTAGCATTAACAGAGATGGCAGACAGTTTGTTGCGTTTTTTACATTTTAAATCAGTTAAAATGGAAAACGTTCTCTCTGGATCTGCATTGGAATTAGGAAGTGATCTAACAGCGCTCAGAAGATTTGTCAAAGCGGGAAATTTATAACAGTAAGTACCATTTGATAATTGTCGCTGCAAAATTTTTTTCCATGCATTGTCAAAGGTATCCTTTAATATATTTTCTTTTTCAGATTCACTGAACTCTCCTGGTAATTGTAACCACTCTTTCTTTAACAATTCTTCGTCGAAGCCGCCAAAAGTTTTTGAAATAAAACAAATATTTTTTAAAGATTTTTCTCTATCATCGGATTGAAGACAGATAGTTGGATGTAAAACTTGCAGATTTTTCAAGAATTCATTTTTTATAGGCAACCTTTTATATATTTCCTCCGCAGCAGTGATATAAAATTGTATACAATTTTGTCGGACAATTAAAACTATGTCCGCATGATCTTCCTTAATTAAATTATTTAAGTATGTCTCGCAGTCGGATCCGAGGAAAATTTCATTTATATCTTTTTGAATATCTTTATGTGAAAAATTCACAATTGTGATTACGTCTTCTAAATACTCTTTTTTAACAAAATTTTGACAAATTTGGGAGAGAAAGTCAACCGATTTTAACTGTAATAATGAATTCTCGTTTCTGTCGATTGAAAGTATGCATTAAAAGAATTGAAATAATGTAAGATATATTTCAGGAAAAGGAAATACGCTTTTAATTCAACGTTATCCATCATTGACAAAAGATATTCTGCAGATTTTGTCTTATCACTCACAACCATTTCTTGCAAGAATAAACGAATAGTTTCCCATGAATAGAGAAGTCTTTCGACACATGCGTGGTGAGACAACCAGCGTGTCTCACTTAATTTTAATATTTTAAGATGCTTGTCTTGAAAACACTCAGTAAATTCCTGAAAAATTGCTGAACGTTTTGGACTACCGTTAATGTAGTGAGCAATTTTTTTCAAAAACTCATCGCAAAATGATGGGATTTTTGCACATGCAGCGTGCGCACTTAATGCAGCAGAATGGCATGGACATGGCATGGTTATGAGTTGCTTGCACATTTTTTCCAATTTTGTTTTAAAGGATGAGTGTTTTCCGGTCATAACTGATGCATTATCGCATGATAATGCAATTATATTTGTAAAAGGAATCTGTAACTTCCACATTTCTGACTGAAATGCATGGAATAACTTCTCAGCACTCGAATCTCTTGCATCAATATTTATCAATTTCACTAATTGTGAACGAATATCTAAAGTCTCAGGATCAACGTATCGGACAAAAAACGTCATCCATTTTTCATTACATATATCCGACGTTTCGTCTACGAAAATAGAGAATTTAGTTCTTTGAAGTTTCTTTGCGAGTTGTTCAGTTTCAACCGGGCACAAAACATTCGAAAGAATCTTTGTGCATTTTGTTCGACCCATTTTCATATTTTTCAACGCAATAGGATTTTCTCCTATGTGTTGAAAGAACCTCAGAATCTTTTCTGCATTCTGATGAGGTAAATTAATTTCTGCAATTAAAGCGGCATACTGTATTTCCGCTGATTTTGTATGCTCATCAACCGACAGAAGAGATTCATTATCTTGCGTAACAAAATCATCATTTGATTTACTCGCTTCGATACCTTGTATTTCGCATAAATTTATGTGACTTTTGGATTCTGCATGTCGACGAACTTGCACTAAGCGAGCAGCAAAATGTTTGTCGCATATTGCACAGTAACATGTACTTTCGTCACGCGGAACCGCACGCAACCATGATTTAAAATTCTCAATATCCAGCCATCCGTATTTAAAAACTGGCTTACTTATGCTTTTATTATGAATAGTTTCATCATTAGATAATGATGAAACTACGTTTTTTTTTAAATTGTTTCTGTGACACGCAGAATCCGCATGTCTGGATACATGTGCTGCGTTGCATGAAAAACTGTCATTGCAGACAGTACAAAAGTAGACACTTTCGTCGGATGATACTTTACGTATCCATGATTTATAACGCTCGTCACTAAGCCAAGCTTCTACAAAACTTCGCTTAGGTTTTTTGCGCAATTCATCACACGCTTCCATATCGGAAAAAGCGAAATAAAGCAAAAAGCAAAAGAAA
>JASTWK010001362.1:0-37303 GCA_030770225.1 Temnothorax unifasciatus
ATTTGCGCGAGTTTTGATAGCTTATTTTCTTTCTAGCAGAATCTTGCAACAATTGAAGTCACCAGTCGCTAATCAACACGCTCGTGCTTTAGTTGTTCTCTCAGACATCTCATAAACAAATACTTTTTCGTCAGAGGTACGGAAATATATAGTTTTATTAACAAGTCAACAATTGATATGCATACTGTTTTATTAGGATGATGGATCTCTGGCAGAGAATTACACTTAGCCGCAGAATCTTTCGGAGAGAATGGTGCGCTTCAAATGGTCAGGGAGTGGCACTTGCGGCACGGCCGACATTCCTCTTTTTGCCGTCACAGAGGGCTAGATTTGTTGCGCTATATGGTAACATAAACAATGCGCAAAGTAAAATTAAAATAATTAATTATAATTAATTCATTTAATTGATAATTTAATAATTTAATAATAATTAAATAATAGAGAAATTCATTTTGTCTTGATAAGATAGGTGTCCCACTGTGAAACGAAGAGTTCTAAAAAGCATTGTGGAATTACCTAGAAAAATTCGACTGGAAAATATTGGCTTTTTTTCATATGGCATACAGACGTCGAGGATAATCAGTCAATTATCATTAAACATGGTAGGTAGTGTGGTCCTAATGTATATATAAAAAATTTTAGTCCTAATTATATATTAAATCCATACAATAATAAAATATATAGTGACCTAATGTCAAAACAGCCTATAACCTTGCGCACATTTATTATTTTTTGATTTAGCGTCAAAAGAATACATATTTCGATAGAAAATTTCCTTAACTTTTTAATGCTACGTTTATTTGTTTGAGCTGATTATCATTTTTGTTATACAGTTAAATAGCGTGCGTACAGATGTCTTAATCATAACAACTGTCTTCCCTGGTAAAAATTATACTTTAGAAAGGGATTAAAAAGACGACGTGCATTCATATCCGTTTCTGACTGTTTTAACTATGCGTTTCTTTCCCTGCAATTACGGATAGAAACAGATGAAAAATGTTGCAGATTCTATAAGACTGTGTACGCAAAGACGGTAGGAAAGGTTAACTGCATCTAACTGATTCCTAACGGACGGAACTTATCCGAATCTATGCGCAAACGTAATTACGAATCCTATCCGTTTTTATACGTAGCCAATTTTGAATGTCTATCCGCATCTGATTGCAAAACCAGGCAGGATATCTATCTTGCATTTGCATGCAATTATGATTTGCCCCGCTCTATCCGTTTTTAAACTGCAAATGCATTTTATTTCATTTCTTATTACTGCAAATACATGTACATTGTGGGACGGTTTGTAGTTATCAGGTAGATTCTACCTTTAAACGCCAGGAGAAGGATTCCTCCAGTTTACGACACTGTAATTTTTCTGGTTGTCGCCTGACAGAACGCCTGCTTATATATTATGGCTGGTTGTATTTTAAATTTGAGAAACGCTTTCCATCATGCGCCGCCTAGCGGCGTCCCGTCGCGAACTAGTCGGCATTGCATACAGATGCAATGGATATACTATCAGCATTTACGTAATAGATACCGTCAGCATCTGATGTGTACAGACTTGCGGACAGAAACAGACAGGAATCGTATCCGTACTTACAGACGATGCCTATAGGTCGGCATTGCATACAGATGCAGATGGATATATCCGATATGTTTATCCGCAAGTGGCGGAAAGAATACCGTCAGCATCTGATGTGTATAGGATGCGGACAGAAACAGACAGGAATCGTATTCGTAGTTACAGACAGATTCCTATAGGTCGGCATTGCATACAGATGCAGATATATGGATATATCCGATATGTTATCCGCAAGTGCGGAAAGATACCGTCAGCATCTGATGTGTATAGGATGCGGGACAGAAACAGACAGGAATCGCATCCGTAGTTGCATTACAAATTCTCTATAGGTCGACATTGCGTACATATGCAGAGGGATGCGCTATTCCGCATTTACGGATAGATACCGTCAGCATCTGATGCGTACAGACTGCGGACAGAAACATATAGGATTTGTATCCGTAGTTGCAGACAAAGTTTTATAGGTCGAACATTGCGTACAGATGCAGATGGATGCGGTATTCGCATTTACGGATAGATACCGTCAGCATCTGATGCGTACAGACTGCGGACAGAAACATACAGGATTCGTATACGTAGTTGCATACAAATTCCTATAGGTCGACATTGCGTACATATGCAGATGGATGCGGTATCCGCATTTACGTATAGATACCGTCAGCATCTGATGCGTACAGAATGCGGACAGAAACAGACAAGTTTTTCTATTGCAAAAGCTTATAGATGCTGTATGCCGATAGATTTCCATTAGATACAGTTACATTTTCTGTCTGTATTTGCAGATACAATAGTGCTGCTTACAGAAACGGATAGGGCTAGAATTTTCTTTTCAAGCTTGCAGTTACAGCGGATAGGATTCCGTTACATACCGTCTCAAATTCTATCTGTTTCTAACTGTTTCTAACGGAAATTTTACCAGGGTTATTCATAACTTTATTAATGTCAAATTCAATTTTGGCTCCTCCATTCTTTTGCAATTCGTCACGCGATTGATATCCAAGAAACATAATCAACTATCATCAAATATAAAGATTAAAATCTTTATCATTATTTCTAATTTTGAATTATAGTCTATTAAAACATGGCATTATAAAATTCGCATTTTGCTGTAAACGAAGGAATTGATGATGTTAGGTTATTTAAAGTATAGTAGAAGGTCCCCAAAAGGTACGTGCATTCCCAAATTTCGTTTCCAACTTTGTTTTTATTTTTTTCAATAAATAACAATTTTCTGAGAATTACCGACCGGAATTTTAACGGATTTTATCGACACAACCCATCAGAAAACAACTGAAAACAAAAGACTATTGAGACTACTATGTAATTTTATCTGTTCGTTTTCTTCTCCCGTGTTTAGTATTATTATAGAACTCATTATTGAGTGAAAGTATTCTGGATGTTTCAAATAAAAAAAAGTATATTGTATTAAATGTATCACCGTGAGAGTAAGTTTTCGTTTAAAAAAATAGTGAAATAGTGTAGTAATCTTTGACAATTTTCCCCATGATCATAAACACATCTGCCACATTAAATAATAAAACTCAAATACATTTATAAATTATTAGAGGTAATTTATTTCCAAATTTAATTTTGCCATCATTCCACTCAGATTTGCCATAATGCTGCCTAGTTTGCTGAAATACTATTTAGAAATAAATTGTGCAAATATTTATTAATATTTGATAAAAGGTCTAAATTTCTACATGTATTGTTGCTAAATATAGATGAAACATAATTGTAGCATACCAAATTTCATTAAGATTTCGTCATATAATTTATAAATGTTTTCCTATCGTAGCATTTAATAAGTTATTTTTTGATTGCTGTAATGAATGTTGAGAGTATGTAATATTTTTTCTTCATTTTTTTTTAGATGGGACGGCCTTGTAGTGTACCTAACCGAGAAGCAATTCTGTTAATTCAGAAATATATGTGTAGTGTATTGGCGTGGGATAGGTGATAGACTGAAGCTCAGGTACGCAGAAATTGTGTACTTTATTCTACACACAGGCACACGTGGTGCCGTTAACACAGGCAGGCAGAGGACTGACTGTAAAGCAAGAGAGTGGGGGGGGCGCTGCCACTCTTATGGCGGGTTCTCAGTACATATAAAATTAAGTTTAATACACAACATTCCTCCCCCACATAAGAAAAGTACGAAAAGTAAAAAACAGAGAAATCATTAGAACTCTAAGTGACTTTAAATGATGAGTTTAACTCGGTGTATATCGCTGTGTTGGTCGCCGTTGTCGTTGGGAACGACGTGGTGTCGGCGCAGGAGTAGACACAGGCGGGGTGGCTCCTTGCGAAGCATTGGCCGGGGGTACCGCTGGTGCAGCGGCAGGAGGGCGCACTGGTGTAATGGCTGGTGAGCGCGCTGGTGTCCCTCCCGTTTTCTTGTAAAAATGAATACGTCGTGATCGTTCTGGAGTAGTTGCTCTCAGACTTGCTGGAGCAGGCTGTGGTTGTTTGGCAGTTTTTAGACCTTCCTGGCGACTCCTAATCTGATCGACATGCCTTTTGACGCATCGACCATTGAACTCGATTTGGTAATGAAGGTCTCCTAGACGGGCGGTGATAACTCCGGGAATCCACCTGTCCATACGGGGATTACCTGAAAGAAAGTATACTGTCTGTGAGGTTTGGAACGTTCTAAAAGGCAAGACCACTCGACTCTCAGGCCTCACTGCCCTTGTGGGCTTCTTAACATCGGGCCGCACAAGGTCGAGGCGGGTACGCAAGCTTCGTCCTAGGAACAACTGTGAAGGTGGTCGTCCAGTGGTTGAATGCGGAGCTTTGCGATATTGCCGCAGGAACTCATTAAGATTTCGTTGCAGAGTGTCCTTGGTAGTTGCCATCGTCTTAAGCGCGTCTTTGACCGTCTGTACGTAGCGCTCAGCTTGACCGTTCGTCGCTGGATGGTACGGGGCCGTAAATTTGTGGTACTTGACGCCACTTACTCGCAGAAATTCTTCGAATTCCGCTGACGTAAACTGGGTGCCATTATCTGAGACCACAGTGATTGGAACGCCGTAGGTTGCAAACAGTTCGTCCATGATTCCGATCGTTGCTGTCGATGTAGTGGAACTCGTAACTTTGACTTCTAACCATTTGCTAAAGGCGTCCACAACAATGAGTATCATCATGCCTGCGACTGGACCCGCGTAGTCGATATGAATCCGCTCCCAAGATCCTTTAGGATATTCCCAGTGGTGCTCGCGATATTTCGGCGGTGCATGCGCATGTTTTCCACATTCTGTGCATGCTTTGGCGATATTCTCGATATCAGCATCTATGCCTGGCCAAAAGACAAAAGAGCGAGCTAGGCCCTTCATCTTGACGATGCCTATGTGCGCTGCATGCAAATCAGCGAGAATGGCTGGTCGCAATGATGGCGGTATGATGACTCGATGCTCCAAGAGTAAACAGTCTCTCGATAGTGTGTAGTTTGCCTCTGGGGCTTTGTATCGGAAACGAGTAAGACATTGACCTGTCTCCAAGATCTGGATTATCTTGCTTAAGTGTGGATCCTTGCGTGTTTCACTTGCGATGTGCTCCGCTCGCACCGGTAACTGCTTGATCTGGTGCGTAACAAAGTAGTCGAATCCATCACCGTACTGTATCTCTTCCTCCTCCCGGACAGACAATTTGTGAATTGTATCTGTTGTTGAAGGTAAAGGCATTCTGGAACAATAATCAGCATTTATGTTGGCTTTCGTAGACTTATATATAATATCAAAGTCGAAATGGGAAAGATAATCCGCATAGTTCGCCATTCTGCTAATACATAATACAGGAAGGGACTTCTCCGGATGAAGAATCTGCGTGAGAGGCTTATGGTCCGTTATCAGTGTGAAGTGGCGGGCGTATACGTAGTAGAAAAACTTTTTGATAGCCCATACTATGGCAAGCGCTTCTTTGTCAATTTGTGGATAACGTTGCTCCGTAGGCGTCATCGTGCGGCTTGCATAAGCGATAGGACGCTCAGAACCATTATTAAGCCGATGAGATAATACAGCTCCCAAACCAGTTTTGCTGGCGTCTGTAGCCAGTATCAGTGGCAATTGCGGGTCGTAAGGCATCAAAAACTTGAGGCGATATTAACGTGTTCTTGATGTCTTTATATGCTTCCTCCGCTGTTCTTGTCCATTGAAAAGGATGTATGTTCAGCATGTCCCGTAATGGACGACTCCTGCTGGACAGGTCCGGAATAAAGACCCGTAATATGTTGCTTTTTCCCAGAAATAACTGAAGTTCTGCTTGCGTGGATGGTTTAGGTGCATCCCTAATCGCTTGGATATGCTTGTCAGACTTGTGCACTCCTTGAGCGTTGATTTTATGGCCTAGAAATTCTATCGATGGGGCAGCAAAGACGCATTTGTCACGGTTTAATTTTAGACCGTAGGCTCTCAATCGTTGAAAAACCTTATCTAGGGTTAATAGAAGATCTTCAAAGCTCTTTGCGGATATTGTTATGTCATCGAAAAATACTGTTACATTCTCTAGATCTCCTAGGATTGCTTCCATACAGCGTTGCCATACTGCCGGGATATTGGATGCTCCATATACTGCCCGTTTTTGGACGAATTAATCCATGTGTTGGAGTGGTTAGTGTTAATGCGTGACTGAACTCTGCGTCAACTGGAAGGTGCGTGTATGCGTCCGTAATATCTAAATGACAGAAAAGCTTTGCACCCTTCATTCGGTTAAACAAGTGCTCTGCCTTAGGGATAGGGTGTTCATCAATGACAATTCGTGGATTTAACGTAGGCTTGTAATTACCTGTAATTCTCAATTTACCGTTTTTCTTCATAACTATGTGTGTTGTAGAAGCCCATTCCGAATGTTCTACTCTTTCGTAGAATCCTGAAGCTATTTTTGCGTCAATCTCCTTGGCGTAAGCATCACGTAGTGCTAGAGGGACTTCTCGTGCACGGGCAAAAACGGGTGTTGCTCCTGGTTTGAAGTGCCCAGATAGCCAAATGCGATGAGTTTGCTGCCATGTTGCCAACAAGCAGCTTGTCGTTAATGCAACTAATTTTGACAAACTCGGGATAAGGTGAGACAGCATTATGCTTGTCGGATTGAACTCATATGAATTATATTTCTATTAACAGCAAATTGATTGCAACGTGACAGCATCAATTTGTGAGGGATTTGTGACAATTTTATATTGTCAACACTTCGTTAGCAACGAGATACAATTAAAAACTTCATAGCTTGACGACATACACACAATAACGGATGGAAATCATTATATATGTGTTGTTGCCGTCATGTTTGCATCATGATGCTCAAGATGGAACGATGAATCATTCATTGCTGTCATGTTGCTGACATGTTGCAGACAATATAACGTACCAATATTGCGGACCGTTTGCTTTTGAAATTGCGTCAACTGATTGCATGTATAAGCAATCATGTAGCTGTATTTGTAACGTGTTCGATTTCGATGTCAGCAAATTTACAGCAAATATATGAAAACACATGCAATGCATTAGTTTGCTCAATATGCTCTATCACGCTTGGCTATCTGGGTGGACTGAAACTGGTGGTCCTGTCAGCTTGCCCGGTACCGTGCTAAATAAATCTTGATACTGCATTAAGAATTGATCTAGACGAATCTTCTGCTCTTCGAGGAGGTTAGGTGTCTCCGTAATTATCGTATGAATGCTATCCGGCGCGTCGAAAAGTTCGTGAAACTTTATCTCGTGAGTAAATTGAGAGATCCATTCTCTGCCAAATAGTGAATCAAAATTACCGTCAACGACATAAAGATTTAATCTCCGAGTAGTCATACCTAACGTAACTGTCACGGGTGTACGTCCGATGCAACTAATATGATGCCCTGTATAACTAGCAAAGCGTCTATCAGTTTTGTACAACTTGCACTTGGGTTTAATTAAAAGCAAAGTTTTTTTACTCACAATACCGCAGGGCGCACCCGTATCTAACTCCATTTCTAAATTTTGACCATCAATGCTTACCGCGAGCGTACGTTTATCACATCTGTCAGTTTCATTGAGTTTGTTCAAACGTTGCACAGTGTCGACTCGTGTCGCCGGTTGTGTGTCAGTTGCAACCTGATCCATCGTTTCTGCAGGGGCTTGAATTTGCTTCGGTGCTTTACAAACTTTGACAATGTGTCCTTTCTTGCCACAATTATGACATATAGCCTCACGAAACTTACACTTGTCACGAGCGTGCGGTCCACCGCAGCTTGCGCAGGTACGCTCCTTCTTCTCGGAACTCCGTTTGAAACGCGGATTCTTTTGCTCGTTACGCTCATGTGGTTGAGATTTCTGGTGTGTGCCCTTCTTCTGTCGTTTGAATTGCGATGGTGCATATCCCAGCTTATGCACGGCTTCGGATGCGGTTCCTACTCCGGCAACTTTAACCTCGTTACTGACGTTGCGCGTGGCTTCGAGGGTATTCGCAATCTCATACGCTTCCGCAAAGGTGGATGGCTTCTTAGCGATAATCTCGTCGCATATCTCACGTGTTGAGAGTCCATGTAGAAATTGCTCAATAAGCATTCTGTCAAGGAACTCGTCGTATTGGCAATGTGCAGAGCCCTGCCTGAGACGCAGTGCGAAAGCAGCGATAGTTTCATCCTTTTGTTGCACAATGAGACGAAATTTGATACTCTCTACGTATTTATTCTTTGGGCGGTCGAAATGCTTGATGAGTATCGTACGTAATTCATCGTAGGTTAAGTCCTCTGGTAGCCGCGGGCTGATTAAGAACTTAAGTGCATTGTTAAGTTCTGCGCCCATGTATACGCGAGCGTAATTCGCGTGCTGCTCTTCCGGTATCTTACTTAATTGGAGAGCCCAATTAAATCTCTTGAAATAATCCTCAACTGAAGATCCTTCCGACGATCGGTATTCGTTTACCGTGAGCGATGGCGGTTTCGGCGACTGTAATGTCGCGGGTGTTCTGCCTGTGGTACCTGCATTCGCCGAGGCTTGTGTCGCGGACGACTGGATGGCGCTGACCATCATGCTTGTAAGTGCCTGTAATAATTCTGGGGGGACCTCCATCTTGGATATCCGGTTCTCGATTCACGTAGCAATCGGAGATTTGATAACTGATTTTACGGCGAGTATACTCGTATCCCTCTTGAGTTGTGAAAATTATCACTTCTGACACCAGTTGTAGTGTATTGGCGTGGGATAGGTGATAGACTGAAGCTCAGGTACGCAGAAATTGTGTACTTTATTCTACACACAGGCACACGTGGTGCCGTTAACACAGGCAGGCAGAGGACTGACTGTAAAGCAAGAGAGTGGGGGGGGCGCTGCCACTCTTATGGCGGGTTCTCAGTACATATAAAATTAAGTTTAATACACAACAATATGCAATATTTTAATACCAACAATTTTCCTTCGAGTTCTGCAAAAGTTTGGAAAGACATGAGCAAAGAGCTCAATGGAAGATGGAAACCGCATTCAGTTTATACATACGTAAGAGATAATAAAAATGGAAGTCTCGAAGCAGCTCGTCAGAATTTGGGTATAAATATCCAACCTCCAAGACCAATACCATCGAAGTCGACCATCGAAGATAATATCATTGATGAACTATCAGAGGATTCTGAATCGGACAAATCATCTTATCATGATGACGAGAATGGAGATTCTGACATTGGTGTTGATTCGTTCCCTCTAGTTCTTTCACCCACTGAGTGGGAACAGATAAAGCCCGATCAGACTTCTAATCACCAAAAGAAAAGATTGAAATCATATATGGGTTTGGCCAAATGTAATCACAAAAGCATTTTGGAATATGTACAAATTCCCATGTGCTTTTCTGGGCAAATGGTCATACGTACGCATGGAACAGGATGAAAATGAAAATTATGCCGTGGGATCTTTCTATTTGAAGTTCAAAGGATTATGTAAAAGCAAAAAATGTAATAATAAAATTGTTGGCGTTGCCTACAAAAAACCAGTCAACGGAGAACTACATTTGATAATCACAACGCGTGATACTCGTAATGATTATCACGAAGAAGTTAAGAGACCATTGAATGGTCCTGAAAGGAAATTAATTGGACAAAAATTAAAACGAAGAAGAGCCGCAGGATATCGGCAGAAATTACTTGCGGAGAATATGAAATTTGGAGAGAACGAACCTCCGTGGGTACAAAAATGTCATATTTACAGACAAGCAAAGATGGAATGCAACAAGGAAGATCTTGGCATAAAATCAGGCGTGAAAATGGACATGATAACTAGCATTCGCAATATGTTACAAGACATCCGATACAACAATGCTATCCGCGAGATTGGAGCAAAGAAGTTTTACGTTTTTTACTGCAGCCCAGAACAAATTTTCGTAGAAAAAGAATACTGCCGAGTAAGAAAAGGATTTTCTCGAATTTGTCTAGATGCCACGGGTAAGGTGATAAAAAAATTTGAAATTATTTCAGGGCGAAAAACTGGCCACATATTTTTATACACAATTACCATCAATTTTGAGGGTAAAACTCTTCCTGTGTACCAAATGTTGTCGGAAAAACATGACGCAGTTTTCATCACATTTTGGCTTCAGGAATGGATACGAGCATGTAAGGCGACAATACCAGACGAAGCTATGTCTGATTTAGGACGTGCTTTGTTACTGGCTATGTGTGAAGCATTTAACCGCATGACACTAAAGGAATATGTTGACGTTCTTTTCAAATGGGCAACGAAGGACAGATATAAAACACCTCGGCCATTTAACACTCTAATAAGAGCGGATGTGGCTCATCAAATGGCTGCTGTCGCCAGGTGGAAATGTATCAAAGATCTACGCCATCCTGTTGTCAAAGGTTTTTATCTTCGTACAATTGCTTTAATGATTGACTGTCAAACAGTGCAAGAGTTCGAACATGTATTTCGACTGGCATGCATCGTTGCACTGCATCTCGACCAAGATGAAAGTATAATGGTGTCAGGAAAACAAGTGTCGGTTTTTGAAGCTAGACGTCTTCTGGAAGAGTACATGGCTGAACATGGACAGATTATCGAGGAGCTGGAGACTTCGAGAGAGAACGTCGAAATTGATGAGGAAGTTGAAAATACTTTGAATTCAGTTGAAGAAAAAGATGATAAGAATTTAACCGTCACTCATCAATGGATTAAAAGTCTTATTTCAATGTCCACACCTCCTGATCAGCAAAAGATGGAGTGCAAGGCTGTAAACGGTTTTTATTCCGGAATTTATACAGTCACTTGAACGAATTGCCAAAGAGTTTCCTATATGGACTGCAGCAGCCCTCCCTGGCAAGCAAACGCATGCGTCGACAGCTTCACAGGAAGGATATTTTGCTGAATTAAGGCAAAGAATTTTTGAAGGTATCCCTTTGCCGTGTTCTGCAAATCGATTTTTGAAAGAGCACATTGATGACTTGCATTCTGGCACTAATGAGGTAGCAGCAAAATTAAAGCATTTTAATCACAATCACAGGCAGCCGGTACCATCTCCACATATACCAGAGAAAGAA
Source organism: Temnothorax unifasciatus (assembly GCA_030770225.1). Taxonomy (NCBI): domain Eukaryota; kingdom Metazoa; phylum Arthropoda; class Insecta; order Hymenoptera; family Formicidae; genus Temnothorax; species Temnothorax unifasciatus. Next base: position 11,073 of record JASTWK010001362.1, read on the forward strand.
TCAGCCTCGCAAAAATCTATTCGAGCTCCAAGTTCATCTGATAAAGAATCGGAATCCCCGCGAAAAGCTGCTCCAGTTTCATGTTTATTTGACGAAGAATTAGGATTCTTGTCGCAAGAACCCATATCAAATTCATGTTTACTCGATAATGGATTAGGAATCTTCTTGCAAGATCTCACTCCAACTGCACGTGCAGCTAACGGAGAATTAAAACTCACTTTGAAAAAATCACCATGTTTAGCAGATCAACATTCAGAATTCTATTCCCAAATACCTGTATTATCTCCATGTTCAGCAGATATTGAGTTAGCGTCTTCAGTACGAAAACCGGCATCAGATCCACGGTCAGGAGACGAAGGATCAAAATCCTCATTGCAGCAGTCATATATAAATATGAATTTTAATTCAATAAGTCTATTGCGCGAGAGGGCTCGCATGGTGAATGACTCTGATTTGAAGAGTGGTGAAGCGTGGAAAGGACTTGTCAATGAGGAGAGCTGTTTTGTAGACGTTAATGAAATAAGTCCTAAAAACCAAGAAGAATAAAAAAATATTCAAGATACTTCTCAAATTCTCTCTGAAGTACTCGACCTTCAAAGCAGCGACATCGCAAACATTGATCGAAATCTTTTTATTCAGCCAAACAATAATACTCATGGCTTTTCTATGAATTATGAGCAAGACAAACTTTTTACGAAAAAGGATCCACACGCTGAATTGTCAACGCCAAATTCAAAAGAAGTTATTTTTTCAAGTACGCCATTGATCGACCATAATTATTCGAAATTATTATCAGATGAAGAAGAAGTATCGACTGAATTTCCTAAAGGTGACCAACAAAATTTGAATCCAAAATGTAACAAGAACAAACCTGCGAAAGTAGGTTTTTATTTTCAATCATATCCACAAATACGATTTCTCAACGAGAGATTTGATAATGGAGGAAAAAGAGGTTTTCTTTTGAAGAATGGGCTAAAATTAGGAATCATAAAAGTTGGTAATATTGCTGTGGATCTTCAAAGAACTTGTGGGTTTGATGCCATCATCCATATATTGCAATTTGGTGCACTTTATGATTCTCAATATCATTTTTCTATTGGGAATGGCTAAACTGTGATACGCTATCTGGTGGCGAAAATCAGAACCCAAAAGAGTAGGTCGCCGGCTGTCACATAAATAAATCGAATTGACAGTTATTTGATTTAATTTTCCGATATGACAGTTTTATAATGTAATTACAATTAATTATGGAGGCCGGAGTGAAATTTCCACCGAAAAATTCCAAAAGCAAAATATTTTGCTCTGTTTTCGGTTGCAATAGCAAAGCTTGCAACAACCCGGAATTAAGTCTTCGTTTACATATAACTTAACCCGTTGAGGTCACATGGGGTCCAGTGGACCCCAGGCTAACTTTGCGTCTACGTATCTTCGAAGAGACGGTTTAGCATGGAACTTGTGGCGCCATCTGTTGTTGTTTGAAGGTACTACAATAAGTTTCAAGGCTTTTCGAAAGTCAGCGTGGCGTCAGTGCGTCTGTAGACAACGATTTATACGGACGGGTTTTTCTTTGGGGTCCAGCAGACCCCGTGTGACCTCAGTGTGGCAAAATCAGAAAAAAAACGTGTGATAAAAAATAAATGTTTTTTCGTTAAAGTGTGATTGACAACGTAAGTATTAGTGTACGTACTGTCATTTTTTTTTGCCACAAAATAATAGTTATAACGTTTATATAGATATATCGTATCGTATAGGCATCGGTGAGATTTTAGGCAATACCCGAGAGCCAACTTCCGCAGAAAGAGTTGAGTTGCCGAGGAAAAAAAGATGCGGCCTTTGCAAGCGAGAAAGCGACAGAAAGACAAAATATCAGTGCTCTTCCTGTCTACGACCCATGTGCGACGAACATCGGACGAATTTCTGCATTGATTGCGCTGGTTATGAGTAATTTTTCAGTTCCTAAATTTTTTTACTTTTTTAAATGTAATTATTAATAAAATATACAGTTTTTTTCATAAAAACAGTTTTTCACTTTATTTTACACGTTCAAAGCTGACCTATTTGATTTTACGAGTTTCATGAAAATTGATAACTTCAAACTGTATAATAAATATACTTTTTTCAAAGCACGTTATAATACTATTTTTTTCTTAAAAGTATACTATTTTGAGAGTAAAACGCCGGAAGATTTTTTGCTCTATCTCAAAAATTGAAATTTTGATGATTATTTTTGTAAAAACAGTCAAATTTCTCGAAAAAAAATTTTCTTGCGTTTTTTCAACATAAAAAAATTTTAAAAAGGAGAAATAAATTATTGGATTATAAAGAGGAAGTCTTAAACTAAATTTCTTTTCAAGGTTTAAGTCGATACATCAAAAAGAACGCAAATGGCAACTGTTTTTCTGCGTGGGGTCCATTGGACCCCATGTGACCTCTACGTTATTTTTAGGAGGTGTGACCTCAACGGGTTAAAATTAATTTAATATTTTTTTAAATTTACAATAAAGAAGCATAATTTATATCATAAATTAATTAATAAGGCTATCGAGAAGAAAGCAGTAATAATAAATTAACCTATTCAGGTGTAGGAAAACAGCCACACTATGTTTGCATTTCTTACTTAATCCGGCTTTGCAGGAACATTTTATATCTAAAATTTTACCCAACAGAAGAAATTGATCCAGTAATCTCGTGAGGATTACTTTTTAAATTCGAAGTTTGCAAGCAAAATGCAATGAAACAAATACAATCAACATCAACACTTGTTTTACCGCAAAATATAACATGATTTGCATTTAATATTCTTTCACCTTCAACAAAATTGCGGCATGAAAGCGTCGAATTGGTAAAATTGCATATGGGCAGTCTTATTTTAACTTCAATCTTATAAATACGCACATACGTCGTATTGTACAGTGACAAGTGACCTACTCTCTCCGGCCATCTTGCCTTGGTGACGTCACGACCGCCAATCCCAATACAGTCATCAAATAATCGCGCATTAAAATTTGTATGCAAATTTATGAAGATGGGCCCAACTATGGAAATACTTCGTGAACGCATTGTCCTTTTAAATGAATTTTATCCGATTGTAAAACATCCTGAAGCTCCATCTATTAAACCGCACAAGTTAATTGCAAAAGACTCGATTACTCAGATATGGAAGAATCTCTTTTGTTGTTCCGAACCGACTGAGCCAAGTGCAATTAGATCGTCTGAATATAATAATCCGGAATGTGTATCGTCATTACCCTGGCGGAAAAAATTTCTATGAATAACTACAAAATTTGACTAGAAATAGAAATTTGTACATTTTTGTTGAAATATTTAATTTTTTGTACAAATAGTTATTTTTTTGTAGAAATATGTACAAAATAGTACCACAAATTACAATGTTCTCAAATCAAGAAATTATTACAAGTAGTATTTTATAAAAAACTACGATTTTATAAAAAATAGTACAAAGATCTACAAATTTTAAAAATTTAAGAAGAAACAAAATCTTAAAAAATTAAAACATCTGTTTACTTGTAGTATACTACAATTATTCATAAATGACTATAGAAATTTACCACAATTTACATATTGTAAAACTATACAAATTAGAATCTAATCCAGTTTTTAGTTTCTCATAAAATACTACAATTTTGTATGAATAGTAACAAATACCGATTTATTTCTATAGCTCAAAAATCTATTACAATTATGGCTAATTAAAATTTGTAATTTTTAGTTAAATGTTACAAGTTTTTACACAAATCTTCCAAAATTTATCTATTATTCTTGACTTCTTAATTCGCAGGAGTCAAAATACTTACGTTTTTATTTTCGTATAGTTTGCTGTAAGACTCAATAGAAAAATACACAAATGTACAATTTTTTACCTATATAAATTTTTTATTCGTGAATGGTTTTAATTTTGCATACAATACTACAAGGTATTTTGCATACAATACTACAAGGTTGCATACTACAAGGTTTTACAGAAAACGACAAAATCCTTAAGTCTTTTACAACTCGTGAATTCATGAAAATCTATATAAATTTACTTTTTTTAGATGTTTATAAGATACTACGATTTTACATGGAAATTAACAGACCTTCAATCTTTCCATGGAAAATTGTAGTATCTTATAAAAATCTAAAAAAGTGAATACATGTAAATTTTCATGGATTCACGATTCGTAAAAGGCTTCAGAATTTTGTCATTTTCTGTAGGACCTTATAGTATTATATGCGAAATTACAATCATTCACGAGTCAGAAATTTAATTAGGTAAAAAATTGTACATTTGTGTATTTTTCTATTGGGTCTTACAGCAAACTATACGAAAATAAAAACGTAAGTATTTTGACTTCTGCGAATTAAGAAGTTATTAATAATATATGAATTTTGGAAGATTTGTGCAAAAACTTGTAACATTTAACTAAAAATTACAAATTTTAATTAGTCATAATTGTAATAGATTTTTGAGCTGTACAAACAAATCGGTATTTGTTACTATTCATATACTACAAAATTGTAGTATTTTATGAGAAACTAAAAACTAGATTAGATTCTAATTTGTATAGTTTTACGATATGTAAATGGTGGTAGGTTTCTATAGTCATTTATAAATAATTGTAGTATTCTACAAGTAAACAAATATTTTAATTTTTTAAGGTTTTGTTGATTCTCAAATTTTTAATATTTGTAGATTTTTGTATTATTTTTTATTAAATTGTAGATTTTCATAAAATACTACTTGCAATAATTTCTTGATTTGAGAACATTGTAATTTGTGGTACTATTTCGTAGATATTTCTGCAAAAAATAACTATTTGTACAAAAAATAAATATTTCAACAAAAATGTAAAAATTTCTATTTCTAGTTAAGGATGTTCTATATGTACAGTCCCAACCAAAAGTATGCAGGAAATATTAAAAACTGATATTAATTCTCCAGGGATCCAAAGACAAAAAAATGTATATAAATAGTTACGGAACACCTAATAGAATGTACAAGACGTTGATTTAGTGAATGTAAATAACTGTTACTACTATTTTTTTTCAATTTCAAAAAAAATTGTTGTAAATTGTTTTAAATTTTGTTGCTATATTTTTGTTTGTTGATGATCTGCTTGTGTGTAAAATATTATTATATTGGTTACATTTTTTAATGTTTACACTTTTCTCTGTAAAACCCTTTGTAAAACGGATTTTCAAGAATTGATAACTTTTTATCAAAATTGTGAATCGATTTGAAATTTGGCCCCGAACTTTGAAAGAGTATACAGAATATGATATTAAATTTTTATCAACTTCGTTACATTTTTCCTAACTATATATGAAACATCCTTAAATTTTGTAGTTATGTACAGAAATGTTTTCCACCAGGGAAATATTTCAGGTATTTTTTAGAAAGAACATTTTGTTTTAATGTGATATTTGAAAAAGACCAGTTTTTACAAACAGAATTTTTATTAGGATTGTTAATTTTTTGGATGGAAGAAGGGTAATTGATGATGTCACAATAATATGTGAATACGTGACTTATATATATAAGATTCTATATTTATACTGTATAAAATAATTTTATTTTACATACAACAAATGTCGCTTATTTTAATCACCAAGACAACCTCGCGGAATATTACTGACGTAATATCTATCATCAACATTTATAAATATATATTGGTCAATAATTGATGCAGGTGTGCATGAACGTAATACTCCTATGCCAGGATAGCAGCGACGAATGTGGGACACTTTAACCTGATTCGTAGAAATATATGGGGTTTCATCGACTTGTAGATCTCTTATGAACAGAATAACCCTTTCTTCATTACAATCATTTTTTATCCGACATATATTACTGATTATACCCACCATTCCTGTTGCTGTTTTAACGACGGAATCGTTGGTTTTTGTACAACGTTTATAAGATTCGGAAGTATATCGTTTTCCGTTGTATATAATTTTCTGATATGTTTTACAATTAAAGACGCGATACCCCAAACTTTCCGTTTCTTCTTCATTAAGATTATATTGTTTTCCCGAACCAATTAAGACACAATTCTGTACTGTACTGGAAAATTTTACTTTGTTTTCATACAGTTTTTGGCAGAATTGTGTCACATTATTACTGATCAGAAGCTTGTCACTGAAGTTTATAAGCGATCTGGTAAACAAAAATCTTTGTGATATCTGCAACATAATTCGTGTAGGGCTTTTCTTCATTAGTAACAAGAGACGGTTTTCATTTTCAAAAGAAAAGCAATTAATTGCCCACAATGGTCCCCAGTTTTCAACACTTTTTGTAAGATGGAGGAGAAGGTGGACATTGTACGTCATGGATTTTTTCCCATAATATTTTTGAAAATCAACTACGTATTTAATTAAAAATGTACGGGCAGTCTGAAGCTGGACTGGTGTAACGGAGCTTTGCAATAAAATATTTATTGCTGAAACCAACAGAGCTAGATGCTCAATATACTTGTTAGGTATCAATCCTCGTAGGCATAATATAACATACCATATTAGCCAAGAACGCCATTCAGACGCCTTCCACATTCTCCTTTCATCGATGCTCCGAGGTGATCGCGTTATACACTTTGGGGGCGTTATTGAACTCAATCGACGATTAATAATCGATTTTTGATTTGGAGCTCCTGCATAATAAGGTTCCTCTGGGGACGACATCAATAATTCCGTGTGCTGCCTTATAACACCTAACAGTACTGAATGCATGTAATCCGGAACCATACCATCGGCCAGATCGAAGAATGTCAAATTCATTAATGCAGACGGTCCTTTAATACCGCAAATATCGGTGTCTTCGTCAAAGGCACGTATCATGTTTTCTTTGATTGATTCATCGGTGCGCTCAGGAAAAATAGTCGTGGACATTGTAAATCTTCGATAACCGTCGACAATCTCAGTTTTATGTTCGCAAAACGTGCACCCATGAACAGCATTCATGCGTTTCATATTTAACATATCCGCTCGAGCAATAGAATCAACACAGCAGGCGCTTGGGATGATAAAACTTGTTATAACTGTGTCTTTGTTAAGCTGCCATTGTAGTCCATCAGTTGATAATTCATTTGCTTCTTTGATAAATGGTGGTAGGAAAAGCTTCATATCGGGTTCATTTTTATCGGCCCATAACCCGATGAGAAGCGTGTGTTTCGCTCTGATTTTTGGTGGCAATTCATTTATTATAGCATAAATAGGCCATATGGTTACTTTACTAGAATTTGCAGCTTGGCACCCGTCTGTATTTAATGTATATGACAAATTCCACTGGGTACTCAATGGTCCATCAAATTCGGACAATTTCTTATACATATTGCCATCATATATATCCTCAAAAGAATTATTATTAACCTTTATCCTTTGAAATCGATACTCCAAGTTTCTTTGGACTTCTCGATTTTGTAATAATCTCTTTATTTGAGACTTAAAGCCCAGTGATAAAAAGAAAGAGCTGTCCGATTCATCGACTACTGAACCACAAGTGCAATTAATCGAATTACCAGTCTTGACCTTGGTCCGTTCACCTAATGTTTTGCAATTGCGACAATAGAAATGGTATTTCGTGGAATCCATTTCCATAGGTACATGCTGCAACAGTTTGTACTTTGTTTCCGGAACCACATCTCGTCTGTTGAAAAGCTTGTTAATCAACTTAAGCAAGTCGATGATGGCTGCCCAGGTAAAAGAATGTCGTGTAGCTAATGCCAAACACATTAATAGGACTTCTCCTCGAGTTATCGTAATGCCAATTGATAGACCCTCATTTAGATACGGATCATATGGCTCATTCTCATCGGGACAACCCTGCAAATTGACGGCAATATATTGGCGTCGCCCCAACTGTTGCACTAGTGTCTTTAGAATACAGAATCTGGCAAATTCTAATTAGGTTAGAGCCCCTCAAAACGGCCGTATTGGTGTGTGGTAGGGATTAGTGTATAAGTGTATACATGTACTACTATGTCAGTCTATATCAATGTTTTTGTGTGTCTATATATATATAATCTCTTTGTAGTTACGCCATTTTGGGGGACTGTGAACTTGAATCAATAAAAATAGGTCTATGAATGGTTGGACTCTGATGTATTCTAGGGATTTTATTGCGGGAAAGTTTTTGCATAATTTTTCATGCAAATTTATGCATAAAAAATATTTCTGTGAACGATCGATCTTAATTGTGTTAATTTCTCACTGAACAGTTAGTTTTCTATGTACATACATAGTGTGACATTTAATCTTCTTGTGACGTTCAAGAAATAATGTTTTTTAAATTAATTGAAATTAAAAACATAAACATCTCGTAACTGATTGGTTCTCAACCATTGCATAGTTCGATATCTTAACAAAAATATTCCGTTCAAAACTCCATCAGAAAAAATTCCTCGGGGTCGTATACCCCAACACTATAAGAGGATTTATAGTGATATTGAAAATCTTGCGACAATCGATAGAGGTTTAAATTTTATATTAAAATTTTGAATTTTACGATAAATTTTATGTCAAATTGACCTGTCTTGGGTTATTACTATTTTAATTTTTTTCCTTTTAGTAAGTTGTAGAACAACATGAATAATACTTCTTGCCAATTTTTAGATGTTTTGGAAATTTTTGGTTAACATTGCTCGAAAAAACAAAAAAGTAAAAATTGCCACTGTTAGCCAGAATCAAGTTTGATGAAGATTTGCCAGAAAATTCTTTGTACAAAAAAAAATGTTAACCCATAAGAGAATTTAATTTTAAAAAGATTAAGAAATCCCTGTTTAAATTTTATTTTCAGGATTTTTGATAATTCAATGTCTATAAGATCATACTAAAAACCTATTTGTAAGTATTATCGGAATGAGTCTTACTCTTCTTTCAAAATCCTCGGTATCAATTACGGATTGATCATCATCTGAATCTTCATCGAAATTAGTTTGATATGCGTTTTCAAAATCTCCATGGTGAGATCCATTATCCTGAAATATACATTCACGATGTTATTAACATTTGCTACACAATAAAGAATATATTACTGTTCATATCACTCGATCGATTTTGTGAACAGGAATGGCGATTCAATGAGCTGGTCGAACTGAGGTAGATTATCCCAAGTGGATTCACGTTAAGGGGCACAACTAGTGTGACACTTTTGAAAAATCGATTAATTTTTTTTTTGCATTTTTCGATAGTCTATAGCTTCAAGAATAACATACTAAAATTTTGGGTGGATCTCAAATAGTTTTTGAACGGCAGCCTTCTAAAGAGTAGCTGCTCGTCGGTCAGAAACGTGCATAAGCTGAGGGGCCCTGCTGCAGTTCTAACTCGAATACAAATCATCCGATCGACTTGAATTTTTTTGGAGCGTGTTTAGTATTTGTTTTTCCATACAATGACCCTCCAGTTTTTTGATTGGATGAAAAATGTCAATTTGCCATGCAAAAAACCGCGAAATTTTTAAGCGTAATTTGAAATTTTTTTTTCAAAACTCCGCCATTTTGTTGGATTTTAATTTTTTTTCATAATCCTGCGTCATTGTACGGGAAATACCTTCTAGTTTAACGGACATTTTTTTTATTTTTATTTCAGGCACTCTGAAGGCCGCAATCACTGCAGCAGTGGGAGAACTTTTTTTTTTGGAGACTCGGGAGATGACACATAAGTCGCTGAAAATTGATTATTTTCATACAAAAAAATTACTGCACATAGATCATTTATACACAAATATATTCTCAAAATTTCAAAACATTCGATGCAATACTTTTCTTTTAATAAATTCCCGAAAATCACCTTTTTTTTGGGCAGTCACACTAGTTGTGCCCCTTAAATAATAATTGGAATTCATACTCTGAGAATTTAAAATTTTCGAAAAATGTATATAAATTCAATAGCTTTTTAAAAAAAATGTGAGACGAATATTCTCACATAAATGAATTATCCTTAAATAATATTTAGTATTAAATCTAAAGAGAATCGATAAATTTTGAGTTTTTTGATTATTGAAGAATGTCTGTGAATGATTTGATTCGAACATATGTTGATAAAAAGAACAAACGCGACTATCAAGATAATAAACAGGAAATAAGTATGTACAAAGTTCCAAAACTTTGATAGAATATGGTAGTATGTGTACATACAAATTTTGGGAGTCTTGTTATATTAAGCTCCTTGTTTTACATTGACTCATACGGCATATTTTAAGGTGTATCTGTTTCACTTTACCTCAACGTTGTAGTTTTCATTAAGAGTAGAATTCAATGCCATTCTTTCGCCATCCGATTCATATAATGTCTCACTTAATGCAGTAGATGTTTCGTTTAGGAAATCAGAGAGCGAAGAATCCTCAGAACTTTGAGCCTGTATACCCGCAAACAGAAAGAAAGTTTTAATTAAAAATTGCAGTTGCAGTGCACAACAGTTTATTAAACATATTTTATGAGAAGGAGAATGGTAAATTCTGAACGGATTGTAATGATACTAATTTCTGAATTTTTCATTGATAACTGTAAAATAGTTATAAGAATATGTCACTTTTTCGGCTCATTCTTAATACAGATAGATATATTTTGTCTGGTTTTCCTTTCATAAATTAGAACTTAGCACCTCAGACTGTTCAAATCAGATTATAAATAACTTTAATCAAATTAACAAATAATTTTAATAATTTAATAAATTTCTAAACAATGCATTCCAGCTGTTATCCGTCTCCTTTTCAGTCCTTCTCTGTTCTTTTGATTCTTCTTACTCACATCATCATTACTTAAATTCAGATGATGTTGAAATTCTGCCTCTGTAGTATCGCTGCTTGAAGATTGACAGCTATGTGCTGGAAGCGAGAATACTTGTAGATGCTGTTCCGGAATTCGACTCTTTTCCGTATTTGTGCTGATTGACGGTAGGTTTTCAGTTTCCATCTACAGAGTAGCATCATAAACATTATGAAATGTGTAGCATACAATATTAATTAATATCAATAATAAATACTAAATAATACACCTCTTCCCTATTCTGCACGTTATAGCCTTTCAAAACTTTATCCGATTATACAGAAAACTGATGTACAATTTCATCCATATGCGTTATAAACAAACAGACTCATAGAATATATTTTGAAGATATTCAATTGAGAATATTCAATTGCTTGAATAATAACACGTATGCCTCTTTCGCATCCACAGGTGTACATATGCAAATACCTTTCAAAAATCAAACTGTTATATGATTATTGACTTTACATTGACTTCAAAACAGAATTGACTTTACGTATATAGAAACTATATGTATAGTTCTCTGCTAAACATAAGAAGAAAAAAGTTAATCCCAAAAGTTGACAAATCGAAAAGCCCTTTTTGTAATGCCCCAATTAATATAAGAATAATAATTACACAATTAACATAACTTGGTAATTATGTGCATCGATTATATGTAGCCTGTATAACAACAAGCTTTTTACCAAACTAAAAAAATATATCTTGTATCCAAAATATTTATAAAAATCAAACCGTATTTTTCTGTTGATCCTGTTTTTTCCGGAATTTCGTTGTACATGGAATATCCTCCAAGCAACACTGGCGATCATAGTATTTCTTGTACTGTCGTTTCTTCATTTTCCAGAAAATACGTATCGTTGAAAATACTGTTTCACTTTGGATTCCGAATTCACAGTTATATTTAGTGTTAGCACATATATATGTGCTACATATATAGTCCTCGATCGCGTGGTAAAATGCCAAACTATTGTCCGTTTGTTTAATTATTATTATTATACATATGAATAAAAAATAATATTGAAAGAATGTTTAATATATTAATAAAATGCAAATTAAGTTAAGAGAAACGTCGTAATCAGGTATTTCCACATGTGTCTAAAATCTTGCGTACGCAGCAGTCACGTCAATCACGACACGCCATGCAGTCACGCCGTTCCTGCATGAACACAAAGACGTCATTCGTGTGAACGCGCGATATGGCTCCTGCACACAGAGGACGCGGCAAAGCGACAACGCGATGGCCAATCATCGTTTTGCTTTCTTTAGTATAGTACCAGGAAAGCAAGACGGGGCAATTCGCATTGTCGCTTTACCACGCCCTGGTCCTGTGTGCAATATTCGTCCTTCATTATTCTTCAATGATATTTTAATTAAGATAAGTGGAAAGTGCTTTGTAAAATCGTTAAATAACTACCGTATATATATGCTGACAGAACGATGTCTGTGGCACGTGTCTATTTACCAACTGATCGAAAATACAAAACTGTTAAAACTTCCTCAATTCTTATTAAGTTCGAACCTGAAGCGTTTGATTCTGATGATGAAGAACAAAAAAAGAAGCTTTATCAATTGAAGGAAGGAAAAGGAAAAGGTGTGAGTTGTCAAGTTCTACGGATACGAGGTATGTTTTCCACATGTTCACGCATCTTTTTTTTAGGTTATTTTTTTCTATTAACGTATAGTTATGCTACTTTGTGCTCGTCATACTTTTTTAAGCTAAGATCCTGATTAGCACCTTTTTTATATTATAATATTTTTACGCTCACGTAAAAATTTAATCCTGACATTTAAATATTTTATCTGTATCTTGTTTTTCAAATTTTGTGAGTTATATATGAGTATATTAAAAACATTTCGTTATGTTTTTGATTATATTATGTTTTTTGCATGCGTACAGCCACTTTGAAACAATTGACAGAGTCTGTAGGTGCAAAAAGACTGCATGTGCCAAAATTGAATGCCTCGCAAATCAAGGCTGGATGGCAGTCCGACTCAGACGGAGACTCGATGACAATGGCAAAGAAAACACGAAAGGTAAAAAATATAAAAAAAGATAATCAATATTAAAGTAGACTGGTACATATATTATTGTTAGGAAAATTTTCCATTGCATCTTTTCCAGAGACAATAATATTTTTTGCCAAATATCATCAAACTCAATTAAAGTTCAATTCCGTATATTCCTGCATAATATTTTACTTTGCAAGAAATGTTTAGAAAACGAAATAATTCTTGTCTTAAAATGTTTCTCGATTAATGTGTTCTCGAAATATGCAACCATGGAATTTTTGTGCTCATTCCCTTCGATCGACCTAAACGTGAGCACCCTATACTTACGTTTGGGTCGGTCAAAGGGAATGAGCACGAAAATTTCATTGTGTATATTTCGAGAACACATTAATCGAAAAACATTTTAAGAGAAGAATTATTTCGCTTTCTAAACATTTCTATTTGTAATATTGTAAATATTGTTCGAAATCATAGTCTCCTTATTTGTAAGCACATATAACTTTTGTAATTTGTAATGAGCTTATATAGGATAAACTATAATCATCATTTCACGATACATAATACAATACAGTATTTACATCATTTACATCATTTACATACGTCATTTATTTTATAGGTTGAGAAAAATATAAAGAAACAAGCTTCAAAAGCAGCTAGTCAAGATATTGTGGAAACTTATCTACAAGTAATAAAAGAAAAGGTATAGCATAGTGCTGATTTACAACCTTGCTTTAAGGGTATTTAAGCTCTAAGCCGTAAAAAATTGATCAATCATAGTCGAGTATTCGCCTCACATTCCACTGTGATTGGTTAATTTCTTACAACTTAGAGTTTAAAGCAATTATTGTAAACCAGGACTAAATTTGAGATGACTAAGAGTAACAGCTTTTAATTAGGTTGACTTATATAATTATATAAAATTTGATAATTGCATACAAAAATTTTGATGAGCAATTGCATGTGTCAAGAAAAATCTGGAAATTTCACAGTGTTCGGGATCGAACTTAAATTTATAACGGACTAAATTTCGGAGAAATTGATCAGTAAACGGGAATTCAACGCATTCCGGGAAACGACGCTAATTCGAGATCGTATTCGAGAAATAAGCAGGTCGTTTCCACGAAATATCGAGGAACAGAAAAACAATCTTGTTTTTGCGTGTACCGACTCTCTTCCTTTGTCTCGGGGCCTCAGTGCGCGAGGTAAACACCCCGGGACGAAGCAGGAGATTCGGCGAAAACAGATGATCGGTTGCCGGCCGCGAGATCTGCGGAGCCGTTTGACTTTCCGAAATCAAGCTCCTTTTCGAAGTGGCGGCACCCGATTGGCTCTTCTGAATTTTCAGCTCGTTGCCGGGGGACCGGAGCTCGAGGGTATAAAGCCCCGGCCCTCCGCGCCGAGCACGAGCACTCGATAACAGTACGCCGAATTAACGTGTAGAAATTACGATTCCGTATTTCGTGCTAACACCTCGGTTCGTTTCGAGTTCCGACACATCGCTGCTCGCGATATTAAACTCGCCGTCGAGCAATCGTCTTTGCCGCGCGCATTCGCCGCGTCATTCTATCCGTCGCGGAACGAACATTTCTCGCGCGTCTGCATCCGCGCTTTCGCTATTGTCCGCGACAATAAAGAACTTGTAAATAATTGTAAATATCAGTTATCTTAATTATAGACATTTAAACGATAAACTTGAATTGCTTCAAAACCTCGACCAATCTCAAATCCTCGACCCATTCGCGCACATTTTTTGGTCCTTCGAGCCGGATTTCCGTGACCGGTATTCGCGAAGTGTGTGAGTGGGGACTCAGGTGAGCTTCTCGTGCTTCGAGTGACCGCCTAAGAACAATGCCGATTGACGCGCTGATTCGCTCGCAAACCGAGCTGCACGGCCGCATCGCGCGTGCTTACGAGAATCTGAAGAAGTCGGGAATCGCCAAGGTCACGTTGGGAGTGGCTGAGGCCCGTCTTCAAGGACTGGAGACAAACTGGGCTAAATTCGAGACCCAGCATGAGACGATATCCGCCTCGCCCTGGGAGAAGATTAAGGAGCTTGACTACGTCAAGCAGGGCGTTTTCGCTCTCACCGAGGAAGCGTTTCTGCACCAGAAGGGCATCTTCCTGGACCTCGCCCGGTCCCTGAAAGCGAAGGAAGACGCCGCGTCCACGACTGCTGGTCAGGAGACGGCGACGGCGACTCCCCGCACCACGCTGCCTCGCATACCCAGCGAGAAATGACCTATCGAATCGACGTCAAATTGACGTCGAAATCATCGATATTACATCCATATCGAAATAATGCTCGAAATTTGAAGCTTATTTCGATGTTTGTGCTTTATGACATTTTTTAAAAGAAGAGATTATTTGTGACATACATTCATCGCGCCAGACTGTAAACAGGCAAATTATGTATTTTTTGTTAAGACATCGATATTTCATCATTTCGATATCGATTCGAAGCTATTTTGATTTGCCTGTCAAATATATAATAACTTGCCATTATATAAAATACAATATGAATAAAAAATTATATTGTATTGGCAGACATGGATAATGTAAATATTTTATAATTTGAACATTATAATAATTGCATTACAATATTAATTTTTTTAGGCTTCCATTTCTAGTTACTTTATAACTGTAAAAGTCACAACAAATTCCTGTTTGTAATTTGACAATTTTGAAAATTAAAATATTATATAACAGGTACATTTTCAGTACTACATCCGCTCATTTATTAAATAAGAAGTTAAATTAAGCAACTAATTAATAAATTATTAATATTAATTATTAATACAATAAGGTATTTACATTTATCAAAATAAAAAATAAGTTCAATTATGAAAATAAATATTAATAATTGGACTTATTAAAAATTAAATAATTTGTTCAGATATTGCGCTCGAATTCTTTTCGCGTTTTACAACGCCCGATCGTTTCATATTAGATGGCGCGATGCGCGAGTTGCCACTCTCAAAGAGCCCCTGCCGGCCCCACCTCTTTCCTCACTCGTTACGTGTCATGGCCGCACTTGCTTGCGTTTCTTCGAACGTGTCGAGTCTGTTACCTCTTTCTTAACGGATTGATCGTTGCGGCACGTGTTCTGGAGACCAACCGAGCGAGAGTCGGATCACCAGGGAGAGCTCACTGCCAGGAAAGGGAGAGCTGCGGCAGCTAGCGTCCGAGAGGGAGAGTCGAGGCGAGGAGTCCGGTTCAGCGAGCGGAGCCCTTAAGAGATTTTCATTGGGACGCCATATTTGTTACTTTCATTTGAGGATTCATATTTTTAGGGTTTATACCGTCATTTTTAAGGATTAACCATTAATTAAAGGTTAACTATCACTTGAAGATTAACCATCATCCAAAGAAAAACCCTTAAAATTGGGTATAACCGCCAATTAAAGATTAACCTTCAAATGATGGTTAACCTTCAATTGGCGGTCCGAAATCACTCCCAACTTTAAGAGTTTTTCTATGGTGTTTTTTTAACGGTTTTTTTAACACCGAAAGTTGAGTGCATTTTTCCATATGGGTATATCAGTAATTATTATATGCTATTTATGACATTTAACATAGCAAGTGTTTATATTATATCTATTTCAACAGTTATTTAACTTATTGTTAGAGATGTTGATTTTGTACAGACATTTTATTCTCAAAGTCAAACATTTCAAAAATATAGACTCATAAAAGAGAGAAAATTAAATACACATCTGTTCTACTAATTCTAATATTAATTTGTTTACAATTTATGTCTTTTTTTACATTTTGCATACAAGACTATTTATATTTTGACGTACATATGATCAGTATATTAGGAACAAGTTATGGCGCAATTTACTTGGGATATAAAATAACCATTTACTTTTACTTTTAATCATTTATTTTTAATTTAAACGAATTGACTTTGTAAAAAAATGCATTAATGACAAACTTTATTCAATGACAAACTTTCCTAAATCTTAATTACACTGAATCAATTTGTTAATTGCTCTAAGTCAATCTGTCAAATATGTTTTTTTTGTGATAATAAATATACTATATGTGCAATATATATTCTCTATCTAGACTTAAATAATATATATTTGCGATTATAAATACATATATGTACAACTCTATCTAGCGACTTAAATAATATATGTTTTTGATAATAAATACATATATATGCAACTCTATCTAGACTTAAGTAATATATTTTTGTAATAATAAATGTGCATATATGTGCAATTCTACCTAGATAAATAAATTAATTGTAAAAATTATTTCTATTGTAAGTTTTGTGCTCTTCTAATAAAGATATTGGGGAGAAATAAATAGATAATTTTTGATATATTTTCGATATACTACACTCGTACAAAAAAAATAGGGAACACTTCATGAACTCTAAAAATTAGGCTATTTTCAAACTGCTGTAAGTCGGCGAAAAATTATCGTAAAAAAAAATTTAAAAAAGCATTTTGAAGCTTGAAGTTTCAACTTTAACGCACTTTCGGTGAATTTTTAAATTTTTTTTATTTTCTCTGTTGTACGCCTTAAAAAAGAACACATTGTTTTGTTCCTTAAAATTAACTTATGTTTGACTACTTGAAACTTAATTAAAAAATTTTTTTTCAAAAAATTCAATTAGCGTTTCATAAACTACATAATTTTACCTACAAAATGCTTTTTTTTTAATTTTCCTACGATTTTTTTTGACCGATTTACACGACTTTGAAGCAAACCTTGTATTTTTTAGAAAAAATGACGTAACTCGATGAAAAATCATCGTAGAACAAACAAAAAAAAAAGCATTTTAAAGCTCAAAATGTCAGCTTTAACGTGGTATCGGTGACTGTAAAAAATTTTTCTGTCTTCCTTGTTTGGTGCTAAAATTGAAAAATGTTGATTTATTCCTTAAAATTACACATTTTTAACACTCTGCAGTTTGATAAAAAAATTTTTTCACAAAATTCAATACAAATACCACAAACTGTAACATTTTACCTACAAAATGCTTTTTTTAAAATCTTCCTACGATTTTTTTTGACCGATTTACACAATGTTGAAGTTAACCCTTTTTTTCTTGAAAAATGACATTTACCGCCGACATTAGCATTAACCAATGTGCACCACGTGGAGGTTGTCGGTCGGATTTTGCACATTGTGTGTGTGTGTGTGTGTGTGTGTGTGTGTGTGTGTGTGTGTGTGTGTGTGTGTGTGTGTGTGTGTGTGTGTGTGTGTGTGTGTGTGTGTGTGTGTGTGTGTGTGTGTGTGTGTGTGTGTGTGTGTGTGTGTCACAGCAGAGATAAGGACTCCGCAACTCGTCATTTCTGCAGTATTTAAATGACTCCAAACCCTCTCTGCTGTGTGTGTGTGTGTACGTGCGCGCGAGTGCCTTTAAAATTGTGTATTACCTCCTCTTTGATTAATTACTGCTTGCAATCGCTCTCGCATGTTTATGCATCTTTCAATTGCGCTTTGTGGAATTTCGCGCCAAATTTGCCTAAGCGCTTCTCCCAATTGGTTCAGATTGAACACATTTGGGACGAAATAGGACGACGATTAAGGCGTCGCGAGGAGCAGCCGTATAATCTGAACCAATTGGGAGAAGCGCTTAGGCAAATTTTGGTGCAAAATTCCACAAAGCGCAATTGAAAGATGCATAAACATGCGAGAGCGATTGCAAGCAGTAATTAATCAGAGAGGAGGTAATACACAATTTTAAAGGCACGCGCGCGCACGTACACACACACACACAGCAGAGCGGGTTTGGAGTCATTTAAATACTGCAGAAATGACGAGCTGCGGAGTTCTTATCTCTGCTGTGACACACACACACACACACACACACACACACACACACACACACACACACACACACACACACACACACACACACACAATGTGCAAAAATCCGACCGACAACCTCCACGTGGTGCACATTGGTTAATGCTAATGTCGGCGGTAAATGTCATTTTTCAAGAAAAAAAGGGTTAACTTCAACATTGTGTAAATCGGTCAAAAAAAAATCGTAGGAAGATTTTAAAAAAAGCATTTTGTAGGTAAAATGTTACAGTTTGTGGTATTTGTATTGAATTTTGTGAAAAATTTTTTTTTATCAAACTGCAGAGTGTTAAAAATGTGTAATTTTAAGGAATAAATCACCATTTTTAATTTTAGCACCAAACAAGGAAGACAGAAAAATTTTTTACAGTCACTGAAACCACGTTAAAGCTGACATTTTGAGCTTTAAAATGCTTTTTTTTTGTTTGTTCTACGATGATTTTTCATCGAGTTACGTCATTTTTTCTAAAAAATACAGGGTTTGCTTCAAAGTCGTGTAAATCGGTCAAAAAAAATCGTAGGAAAATTAAAAAAAAGCATTTTGTAGGTAAAATTATGTAGTTTATGAAACGTTAATTGAATTTTTTAAAAAAAATTTTTTTAATTAAGTTTCAAGTAGTCAAACATAAGTTAATTTTAAGGAACAAAACAATGTGTTCTTTTTTAAGGCGTACAACAGAGAAAATAAAAAAAATTTAAAAATTCACCGAAAGTGCGTTAAAGTTGAAACTTCAAGCTTCAAAATACTTTTTTAAATTTTTTTTTACGATAATTTTTCGCCGACTTACAGCAGTTTGAAAATAGCCTAATTTTTAGAGTTCATGAAGTGTTCCCTATTTTTTTTGTACGAGTGTATTAAACACATAAGTAGTGGAATGTGAATATATTTATTTATTTTAATGTATAATACAAGAAAAAGATCATGTTTTATGGTTTCTAATAATAACTGCAGTGAGGAAATAGTAATCAATATCGAGTGGCATTCACTTGGACACCGTTCAGATGGACACGGTGCTAAAGGACACAGAGATATTGGACACGGCACTTTGCGCACGGTTTAATCGGACACGGTGCTTTTGGACACAGGAATTATTGGCCAAATGTCTTTTGCACACAGAAAGTAAATTATTAAAAAATTCGCTCTGTTCAGTTGCGCACGGAAATATGCGCACCAGTCTTTTGCACACGAAAAGATGCCCACCGTTCATTTGGAGACGCAAAATATGCGCACCGTTCGTTTGCGCACGAAAAGATGCGCACCGTTCGTTTGCCCACGAAAAGACGCGCACCGTTCGTTTGCACACGAAAAGATGCGCACCGTTCGTTTGCACACTGAAAGATGCGCACCGTTTCGTTTGCACACGGAAAGATGCGCACCGTTCGTTTGCACACGGAAAGATGCGCACCGCTCATTTGTACACAAAAATATGCCCACCGTGCATTTGGACACGCAAAATTTGCGCACCGTTCATTTGCACACGGAAAAGATGCACACGAGAAGAAACGCACCGTGCATTTGCACACCGAAAGAAGGACCACCGTGCATTTGCACACGGAAAAGATGCACACGAAAAAAAAGCGCACCGTGCATTTGCACACCGAAAGAAGGACACTGTGCATTTGCGCACGAATGTCGCGAAAGAAGATAAGTTGTATAAAATATTGAATAATTTTATTTCTTGGAGTTATTCAACGTCAGGAAGTTCATATCGCAGGCTTAGCGGTAAACGCGCGATGAGCAGACGGCCTGACGACGTGTAATCTTGGGAGATCGAAATTATGGTGAGGTTATGTTGTCCTTGTGCGTTTGACAGGTGAGGTTATGTTCTCCTTGTGCGTTTGACAGGTGTGTAACGCGTGGTGTCAAACGCGAGAAATCTACGAGAGGAATGCAAGGCGAGGGAAAGAGCAAGGTGAATAGAATCTAATAATAATAAAATAATCGTATTTTTCATTAATTCATAATAGCTTTTATTCTCTCTCTCTTCAGGTTCACTACGGGTCGGGTACTCTGGCGGTGGGAAGAGTGACGGCGACGAAGCGAGAGGAGGACGATGTGTGGGACAATCGCGGTGACCGGAAGATCCGGTGACTGGCTCCGTGATCGTCGTGTGACGCGAAGAGTCAGGAACAGCGGTCCTGAAAGAAGAGGAGGACTGGCGGGGTAAGTGAAGAGACTTATTATCAAAGAAATAAATTTAATCCGCAATAATATTGAAAATGGAACAGATAATCCGTTGATTATTAATCTGTCGATTGAAAGAGCTAACAGTGCTGTCATTAAACTATCTTTATTAATTTGTTTATCTATTTATTGACGAATCGTGCAACTATTTAATTCACTTTTGTTTTAGAGCGAGGACTGGCAGAGAGCGATAAGCGTTTCAGGTGAATATCTACGTCCGAACAATGCACTAAGAGAGACGTGCAGCGACCTGGTTCACTCCTGATGTCCTGAGCATCCTGAGGGAGGCGTCCCGGAAAGTGAAAGTCTCATACGTCCTGAGAGAGGCCCGCAAGGAATAAGATGGTACTTGCATCGGAAGGATAGTCAAGAGAATAATTTGTTGTACAATCAGATAAGTGTCTTTTAAATCTATTCCTGAATCACATTAACTGATTATGCTACTAATTATATGAAGAACAGAGTAAAGGCTTGTAAAAACTTTCTGTTTCAGAATGGAGTAACTGCCGGGATATATGCGCCTGAGGGGCTGGGATACAAGGATAATGGATACTATGCATCGTGGGATAGAAATCAAATACACATAAAATTTAAGGTAATCACTTTGCTTTAATTGCAATAACTGTAGCGAAGTATTAATGGTTTCTATTTTGAGTCCCTTTTTATAATAACTTGTAATTCACGCGGTTTAAAATAAAGAAAAGTATAGAAGAATTTAATATGATAAAGTCGAAGCGAGATATTTTGCAAGAAAGTCGTTAAGTAGTCAAAAGTTCATAAATAATAGTGATCACTAATACCGAGGAAAGTAAGCAAAATAATCGAATAATTCTCTTATTTTTATTTCAGATAGAGAGGAGGAGGATATCTTTAGAGCAAGCAGAGAACTTCAAAAGCTACAAGAATATCGTTCTGGATAATCCGATGGAGCAGGACTCTGTAAGGACACGCGTGGTGCTAACGGGTTGCAAGTAGTAAACAGGAATTTAGGAGCGTTTTTGTTTGCGTATGAAAAAGCGTCGAGTAGTTTCCATTAAATTGTAGAACCGTGTTATGATCTCTATTTATTGCGACTTATTTGTAGAACGTAGTATGTTATGCGAAAATAATGATTATTTATAAGTAACAACGTTAATTTGCAATATTAATTGTAACTGTATTAAATGTTATTCATTTAAATTGATCGTTATTATTTGTATTTCAGCGAGTAGATTGTAATTATTATATAGTTGTAAAATTACTTTATAAATAATTCAATATAGAGATAAAGAATATAGTCATATGTGTAACCAATATGTTACATGTTATTTTTAATATTTCCTTCTAAATTTCCGTAATAGTTGTTCCTTTATAAAAGTTCAATTTCGAATTGCTGTGAATTATATAATAGTAATGTAATTATTATAAAACTACTGTTTGATCTATTAAATAGTTATTTAACATAGAAACTTGCTATTAAAATTTTATTAGATAATTGATTGACACTGATATCATCTATTTGTGTTTATAGATTATTCTAGCTTGTTCAGCAGGATAGGAAACTAATGTTTGTAATACTGTACGTAAAATATTTTATATTTATACCAACATTAGAAAAACTACATTTGTATCAACACTAGAATCTAAATGAAAATGTAAATAAAATCACAGCGCTTAGTATCATACTTAACAATATTACGAAAGAATTGAAGTATCTTTGGCGCGTCATACATTGTAGAAATAAAATATCTATATTTAAATAAATAATATTGTAACTCTTACACACTGCGGTTAGAGACAGAGAACAGAACAGGTTATCAAATGTTTGTAATACTGTACGTTGAATCAATATTTTATAATATTTATATCAACCCTAGAATCTAAATAAAAATGTAAATGAAGTCACAGCACTTAGTACTCCACTTAAAATTCACGAAAAAACCTTAAATATCTTTGGCACGACATTCATTTGTGCAAATTAAATATCTCAAATGAATGATATTGTAACCGTAATAATGACATATTGCTGCATTTTAACTTATCTATGTCATACGTGTATAAACTTATTTTAAAGTCAATTAAAGATTTTACTTTGTAGTTTGATTAGAATAAATGAATTAAAAACGAAAAGACTAAAAATAAATAAAATTGCGCACATTTTATCTTTGTCTCTAATAGTAAACGTTAGTAATTAAGTAATCAATAAGGAATAATTGTTTCGAATTAAGTAATGTTAAAGAGACAGTTATTTTACTTAATGTCCATTTCTACAACTTCCTAGAGCTAGAAGAAGATAAAAACTATTTTTAAACCGAGATCAAAATAAGTCTGTATTTATCGAAGTATGGCTAGAAATGGACATTAGACGGCGATCTATTTTTCCATAAAGACCTTTTTCAATTATGCATTAATAATCTTATACAGCTGCTTTATGTGTAAATTGAACATCGAGTACTTTCTAAACATTCAATACACAGATGACAACAAGCGAGATGATTACAGGGTGTGAAAACATATGTGCGCTCGTTAGCAAGACACACCGTATAAGTGTCTATAGAAGATACTTTTTTGAAGTATTTTGATTATCCTTGAGATTCCAATTTACAGCGTAGTATGGAAGATCTTCTGTAGAAGCGCTATTGTCAATTAAAGGCAAATATTCATTGGACACTTCATAAATGGATTTGTCATCTGTAAAGAAAATAATGGAAATATATATAGAAATTCACTGAATTGTCTTATTTCCTTTCATTCTGCTACATTAGTATTTTATAGTTTAATACCTTTAGCAATTAAATTATTTTTTATCATTTTTTTCTCTTTTTTTTGTTTCTTTGATAATTTATTTGTTTTAGTAACTTTTTGTTTGATGTTTCATCTATTATGTAGTACCACGTATAAGTTTGTAATTTTGGAAAATTATTATTTGCTCCAGTGCAGTTTATGTTCTCTATTTAAATTTTCTGTTAAGACATAGAAATATGTTAGTAATTTAATTTGTACATAATATAAGAACATATAGTACAATAAAAAATTTAACTTCAAAATATATTTTTTAAAATTAATCAATTAGTACAATAAAAAATTTAATTTACATAAAAATATCTTTTTTAAAATTAATCAATACTTTTATAAAATATAAAAATAAATTGATTTTATGATTTCTGAATCTAAATTTTGATAAATATACAGGGTGTCCCAAAACTACGTATATTCTCTTAACAGTGGATTTTTTTGGAATATTCTAAGACGAAAATCTTAATATTAACATATTGTGGCTATAATAGTTTTAAATAATTTGCAATTAAAGTTTACGAATCGTAGAACTGATATTTTGCGCGTTCAGGCACAGTGTTATGACAAATGATAAAAGTGATACCACGAACAATGTCGAGATTCTTGAACATCAAGATTTTTTACAAATATGTAATATTTTTATTAAGAAGTTATTTCTGCTTCTATTCGGAACATCTATTTGTACATTACATACGTATAATTAATATCGGATCACATTATAAAATATTAATTCCAGCAAGATATTACGATAAGTGTCAAAATAAATTTATAACTATGTTCACATTGTCATAACACCATGCCTAAGTGCGCGAAATGTCAGTGTATGATTCGTTAACTTTAATCGTGACTAATCTAAAAACTACTTAGCCTCAACATTTTCGTATTAGGATTTTTGTTTTAGAATATTCCATAGAGCTTACTGTTATAAAGGACATTCTGTGCTTTGGAACACCCTGTATATGAGAACATAAATAAAGAAAATGAGGTTACACATTTCATAAAAAAAGAGAGGATAATTGATATTAACGAAAAACCCTAGGCCACAAAATTCAAAATTCTGCATGTTAGTGACACCGTGTAAGTAATAATCTGTCAGTTAGCGGAACCTTTTGACATATGCGCGCAACAAATATAAAAATAATCAAACTTTTTGATATATGCATGCTCGTATGTAAAATAAGAAATATTTATAAAATATCTTATAAAAGATTAAATACATTGCGGGCATTTAATAAAAAAAATTAAATTAAGTTAAATTATAATAAGTTAATTTGTAACGTTGCGTATATAAAAGCTAATAATAAAATAGTTGCTCAATAATTATTATTTTTGTACAAGAAATTACTAAACAAAAATAATTAATCAGTAGCTAATATTTTTACAACCAGCAATTTACTATAAGAGTATTGTTCATGTAACATTGTACATATTACATATGTAACATTATATAATATTAAATTTTATCCCCTTTTTTTCTGAAAAATAGTGTATCAAAATGACAATTAAAAATAAATTTAAATGTAAAAGAATAAAAATGTATTATAAAATTTTCATAATATGTATTCATAATATGTAGACTGAATTGTAAAAATAATAATAATGTAATAATGTAATAGTAATGTAATATTAGCTGTGTTCAGCGGAGAAAGTAGATCAATGAGTATTAGTTATTCTTTATTATGATTGGTTTCTGCATTTAAATTTAGCAAAGATCTAAAGGCAAGAATGAATTATATTAACAAATTACTAAGCACTCACTAATCTGCCTTTTCTACTAAACACCGACATTTAAGATTGCATGATTACCCTTATCAGTATTTAATAAGTCCCATTTTCTTTTGCAGCACTTGCATGTGAAGTATTCTTTTTTTTAGATTTAAATTCTCTGTAAGGGCGTTTGCTTGCCGTTTATATTAATTTTTGCTTCATTTTCTGTATTGCATAATGTGTTTGAATTTGTTTCAGGATGCACATAATTATATCTTTGATCAAATATTGGATTATTATTGTTATTTCCTGTAAAAATGCAATTTATATTAATATCTAATAAAAATATATATTCGTGAAATATGTGTTTAAAATGTTAATTTAATTTTTATATATAGATATTCAATATTTTTTAATAATTTATATCTCTGCAAGATAGTTTAATGATATAACATCTTTGAAATTTCTGTGTATACAGGATGTTTCTTAAAGACTGCCCACTAATAGCTTATTTCTTATCTAAAATTAAGTCAAAAAGTCCTGAATTATTATAATGCTTATTGTTTAATAAAGCAGCGTAAGTAATTAATTAAAAGTTAATACAATCAGCATCGTTCTTTAAAACATATACATGTGTCAGTGAACCACACACTTGGTAGTGTATGTAAGCGTTTGTTGCTAAATTCGCTACACATAATATTAAACGCGTACATCAGAGAGAGAAGAAAGAAGGCGGCGAGAGTAATGAGGGAAGTCTGGAGGATAGGGAAAAGAAGTGGAGAGAAAGGATTGGAAAAGAAGGATCTGTGCTATTCGACACTTTGATATGGACTGTGAGGGATACGGGGCGGAAGTATGGGGAGGGAAGGAAGAATGGAGGTAGAAAGTATACATGAAAGATTCTCAGATGGATATTGGACTAAATTGGAGGACGCCTGGTTATATGGTGAGAGATGAAGTGGAGAGGG
>JASTWK010001363.1:0-37208 GCA_030770225.1 Temnothorax unifasciatus
AGAAGGGCGATCATTTAAATCCAAATAATTATAGAGGAATTACTCTCGTTAATCATATCGCAAAAATTTTTACTCAGATTATGGGAGATAGATTGATGAATTGGGCAGAAAAAAAATAATAAAATCCCGGAGGAACAGACGGGTTTTCGCCGTCATAGGGGTTGTCTAGACAATATTTTCACCCTGCAAACTGCTATTCAATGCCAATTACGCTTAAAAGGAAGAAAAGTTTTTGCTTTTTTTGTCGATTTTGAAAAAGCCTTCGATTCAATACCGCACTCAAGACTTTGGCAAAAATGATCAGATCTAGGAGTAAGCTCCAAATTTATAAATGTAATAAAAAGCCTGTACGAGTGTGCGGTAGTTACTATAAAAGCGAAGGATGGTTTTACAGACAAAGTAAAAGTCACAAAGGGAGTCTTGCAGGGTGAAATATTGAGCCCTCTTTTGTTCTGCCTTTATATTGCTGATTTAGTATATTGCTTAAGATCTGAAAATTATAAGGGAATTCCGATTGATGGATATTTTGATTTGTTAATGTTATTATACGCAGATGATCTAGTTATACTCGCATCAACTGCTGCTGAGATGAGGAATATAATTGAAACTGTTGACAAGCATTGTAGCAGAAACGGTCTTAAGGTGAATGAGAGCAAGTCCAAGATAGTTATCTTCAGAAGCTCGGGCAGAGTGAGTAATAAAGTCAAGCAATTTAAGTGTAATGAAAAGAATATTGAAGTGGTCGAATCTTATGTATATTTAGAAACAACCTTTTCTAGTTCTTCTGTAGGCCGTTTATCTGCGGAAGCTGCGATATGTAAAGCTAGGGTGGCGTCGGATGCACTAATAGCAATGATAGAAAGATTACAAGTAGATTCTTGGACTGGTATTGTGAAATTGTTTGACTCCATGGCATCTCCTCTGTCCTTTGTACGGCGCGCAAATGTGGGGTCTGCGATATTTAAAACTTTTGGAAAGTGCTCAAACTTATTTTTTTAAGAAACTATTGTGCTTACCTAGAAATACGTCAACGAGCACGTTATATATTGCATTAGATCTTAAAGATATATCCGTTGAAGTTTTAAAGCGTGCCTTGGGTGGGTCATCTGCTTGCTCAAGATGGAAAATGAAAGATTCCCGAAGAAATGCTTTAATAGACTCATTAGCTTAGCAAAAAATGTTGTAAACATGGAAGAGGCCCTTCCATTCAACTGGGTTCTTCAACTTAAGGCTGTTTTATTGCCCTTGAATTATGACTTTCTTTAGGATGATTTGAGCGCAGATTTATGGCAATCTTACAGAGAGGATATTCTTATGCGATACACATTGTTTTGCAGAGAGCGGGATTTTGCGAAATATGATAAATCTTTGTCAAGTCAATTTCATTTTAGCAGAAATTCTGAAGATCATGGTATTTTAGCATACCCGCAAAAATGCCCACTGAATTTGTATAAAGTTTTGACTTTATACTTGCGACAGAGGTGGTTCTTTAAGATTGGGCAGAGATTACGCTTTTTATGTTGCACAAGAAGGGCGATCATTTAAATCCAAATAATTATAGAGGAATTGCTCTCGTTAATCATATCGCAAAAATTTTTACTTAGATTATGGGAGATAGATTGATGAATTGGGCAGAAAAAAATAATAAAAGTTTGAGCTTTGGCTCAAACTAGATTAGCAAATAATTATTATTGTAATTTTGTTATGAACGGGAAGTCGTTTAGATTGTATACCAGGGAAAAGTGTTGTTTTGTAATCTGAGTGAAAATGAAACGCTTCCACACATTATTATGCGATGCCCTTTTTATGCGTCACTTCGCAACTATTTTTTTGGTTTTTTTCATATCGACTGTGAGGTTCAAGACGCTATATATAGTGTGATAGTTATGGACACAACGATTGCGGCAACAAAAAAATTTGTATAATTTCTTATTTTACGCATTGCAGTTTAGGTCTGTTGCGTTGGTTATTCGTGGCACTTTACTTTTTTGTATACTTTGGTCTACACACTTGTCGACTGCGTGATATCCTTTTTGTTTCTTTTTACTACTTATATCGCATTGTAATCGTATGGCAATTAGGTAAAATTATTACTTCTGTTGTACTGTAATTATGGCTGTGCCTAACCCCTTTGTAATGGGAAATTAATCCTGACACAAATAAATATATTGATTGATTGATTAAAAAAAGTTAAATTACTATTGATGATGTATGAACCTTCATAAAATACATAAATTTTTTAAATTTTCGATATTAGTTGATAGAAGTTATGTATGATATGCTATATATATATAATATTTTATTAAAAATAAATATTAACAGTAAAAATAAATCATAATTTTTATTATATATACCTATTTATTAATTGTTTAATTAGAAATTATGTCATATTGCCGTCACTTTAACTGGGCTGTTTTCACTAGGTAACCCCTCCATATACATATAACTGGTAAAAGGTTTTATTTTAAATTTTCTTGTTTATTTCTATTTCTTATACATATTTTTTATTAGTATAAAACTTTCGAAAATTTTGAAGGAAAATATTGAAAATACAAAAATAAATAGTATTTCCTATAATTTTGTTACCTACCTTTAGAGTTTAATTTAATTTAATAAACACACTGAAACAAAAATTGGGTAATGAGAACTAATTAAGTGTCAGGGTTGCGAGAATTCGGTTGCACAAACTAGTATCGAGTCAAATTGATTAAAAGTTGAATTAGTTGAACAATGTGACGTAGTTATTTGTACTGTAAAATCTAGCCAACAGTAAAAGGTTAACGGAACTCAAACATTAGTTATTTGTACAATGTACAATGTTCTTTGACTATTACCAGAATTTTAGTAATTTTACTACTGCGTGGAGGGTCAAATCAAACTGATAATAAGTAGGATAAACTCGGGTAAGATGGCCATACAGGAAAGATGGCCAACTTATGTTCTTTTAATCTAGCTCGCCATGAAACATCGAATGAACGTGAGTTGGCCATCTTTCCTGTATGGCCATCTTACCCAAGTTTACCCTACACTGGACTCATTTGGATAATTAGACACCGTTTGCAAAATAGATTCAACTAAAAGAATTTTAGTTATCAAGCAACTTGTTGAAGTCTGTTGATGGGATAATATATATACAGTTGTATTTACATTTCATTCTACAATTTATTGTATTAATATTCATTATATATCAAAATTTTTTTTACATTGTTTTTAATATTTACCAGTTAATATATATCATTACAAGATTTTTGGACGCTATAAAGATGTATTATATACGAGTATAAGCAAGAAAAAAGTGTTACGAGTCAGAGGATCTCCACTAGTCCCTTCGATCATCAATGTCAAGCAACGTTGGACGTGGTTACTACTTGGATGGGTGACCGGTCACCGGCTGAGAGAAGCGAATTTGTTCAGGCGGGCGGTGGTGCGGTTGTACACACACGGCATAGATGTTTCATGCGACACTATATATATTTTACCAATTCAACTCGAGAAAAAAGTAAAATATACTCTGTATTTCGGCTTGTAGTTACTTTGCGAAATAATTGAATCACCTTTATAATTATTTTATTAAACCTAACTTTTATTTGCTTTCATACAAAAAACAAGTTGAAAGAATAAAAAAATTTAGTTGAAATAACGGAGTAACCAGTTGGCCATATACAACCCCGAAATTGAGTTTCAGTTAACTCGATTCTACTTGGTGTTACTAATCTTTTTTTTTTCAGTGCAATAAATAGATTTCTTGTAAATCGTGTTTACATATACATATTGGTAAAGATAAGGCAATATATAGGCTGAATCCCGTAAAGCGCATTATTATATGCACAAATTTTTCTATAGTAAACATTACGTAGTATGTTATAGATATATATGCATGCATAATGCGCTTTACGAAACCCAGCTAATGTTTCGATGTGGTATGTTGAATTCGCACTGCTTTTGATGTAAAAAATTATTCAAAATTTAGCTGTTTTTGATGTCAAAAATTACTTGACATTGAGCTGATTTCTATATCGAAAGTTTTTTAAAACTGGGACCGTCTGAATCTCGAATCGATATTGAATTTCGAGGACATATTTTCGATATTATTTTTTGACCACTTATTTCTCACTGAACATACAAGTATTAATGTTAATTCACGTTCTCAAAAACTATCTTAAAACTCAAATGTACGTATACACACCATATTGTGAACACTGGTACGAAAACTGCGAGCGTCACTGGTGCTAAAGCAGATGTACCACCTGCAACGATACTACTTGCTACAAATACTTTGTGCAGTATTCGCCAAGTTTTTTTTCTGCGGTTGTCATGTTCCTTAATTTGCAAAAAAGTATTATCCATGTCCTATATTGTAAAAGAAAAATTATTTATGATGAAATGGATATTCTATATAAGAAAGAAACAAGTAAATCAAGTTGCAAATACTTAGGAAAAAACTGGCAGTTAATTAAATTTGCATATAGTTACCTTAATCAATTTTTCCTTATATTTTTGACTAAATTCTTCTCCACCCATTTTTCGTTTCTTTTGGAATTGACGAAGAACTGTGTTCATACAGTGTTCGTGTTCGGATTTTAAGCGAGCGTTCGGTAAAAACGGTTTCCCTTCACCGCACACATTGTCCATCATCTGAAGGTATAAATCCTTAGCCTCTGCTACAGCGGTTAAATTGTTAGCTTCTGCTGTGGCCTGTATATGCAAAACACAGATTACTGCGGTTTAGATGATTGCTTGTTCCAGTTGAATGAAACCAAAGTACCAAAGATTGACTTGGAAATAAAAACCGCGAATTATAAAAACCGTTAAAATTGTACATACCACAAACACGCTTTTCGGTTCGGGAAGTTCATCTCCCTTGTATAGATTGATGTAACTTTTAAAATATGCTAACAGATCTTTCGCTT
This sequence comes from Temnothorax unifasciatus, assembly GCA_030770225.1. Lineage (NCBI taxonomy): Eukaryota > Metazoa > Arthropoda > Insecta > Hymenoptera > Formicidae > Temnothorax > Temnothorax unifasciatus. The sequence goes on from JASTWK010001363.1 coordinate 4,911, forward strand.
TTACGACTTGGCCGTTGATCTTCTTGGTCACCAGATTTTCCGGCGCCAGTATCATCGGTATGAGCACTTTCAACTGTTTTTTGAACTCTGCCTGTATCTCGGATAATCTACCGTCGAATCTTGGATTCGTCGCGATCTCGAGACCGGGATGCGGCATGAGGAAACACGATATGTCCGAAAAGCAGGACTTAATGTGCTCTCGCAAGCTCTGTAATTCCGGATGCTGCCTGTCGGAAATCTCCAGTCTCTTATCGAGCAATTTCTTCCCGCCGTTTGCACCGTAATCGGCCTCGTAGGGATAAAACCAGTCTCTGACTAAAAATTGCAATCTTTGGAAAGGCGTGCTCTCGGAGCTTTCCAGCGCCAGTCTACCGTACTCGGTGAACAATTGCAGGTGCTGAAGATCATCCTCCTGAATATTTTGCGACAGATTGTATATTTGCACGGAGGACAGCATCGTACTCAACGCGAACACGGTCGCGCAGTCCCGTACTGTCGACTCACTGTCGAAAGTGCCTTGCGTGTCCATAAGAATCACAGCGATCTTTTCACCGTTCGCCAAAGTAGCAGGATAAACCTTCGACCACATCAATATTCCCGTGGTATCCCTCTCGGAACCTCCCCGCCATGAAAAGCCACTAAGTGGCTCGTCCTCGGCACCCAACCAGGAATCAGTATCGTTTTGTAACGTGTACTGTGATTAATGTGATAAATTATTATTGGTAGTCATTCAATAATTGAATTGTGTCGATCAATGATGATCGCGAGTATGAAATAATACGAACTTGATTAAATATCTGATTATCTATGTATTCTTTTTTATTTTTTAATTTAGATATTTTGATGATTAAAGTAACAAAACACTAGTTATCAAATCTGTGAAGAACACTTACTTTGTTGTTCATATAACGAAGAAAAAAGTCAAGAAGGAAACTTTTGCCTTTTCTGAAGGCACCCGCAACAGATACCACAACTACATTTCTATCTTTCACGTCGTCATGTAGGAGAATTTCTGACAATGCAGCTTCATCTAATTCGAAGGTATGATCTGAATGGGCAAGTACCACTTGCACAGGTCGCCCACCATCCACCAGGTCCATGTCTTGCATTTGTGCATCCATCGGCGAAAGCCTTTCTATCCGATCAAGCTTTCCTAGATAGTCTGCAAAAGAAAATTGGATTAAAACATCTCTATTGCAAATAATGGATAATAAGTAATAACAATAATGCAGATAAAAAAGATTGAATCATTGGAAGAATGAATCAAGAGAAAAAATCTACTTCATTATTTTATCTTCAATATTAATGGAGCATCTGCAAAATAAATTTTACTTGTTTTAAATTACAAAATTAAATCAGTGTCATCGATACTCCGTTTCTCAAAAGGATATGTGGATATGGACGGATATGGATAGGAAATTATACATAGTCGGCTATCAGTCTACAAATCGTTAATTGTAGACGTTCGTTCGTTTGAAAAGCACATGAACGATCGGCCCGTATACGAATCTGAGGGTGTAAGATATGTCCCGCACGAAAAAAAGTTAAATATGAACTTTATATGGACCATAATAAAAGCTGTATTAATATGGCTCATATTTTCAATATATAAAACTTAATTAAGAATATAAGAAGAAATACCGATATACATTTTGATTAAAAATCTCGAACATATGTAAAAAATTCGTAATTTATTGCATATTCCCGCAGGGTACGTTCGCAATCTACTACCAATACTATCCTTCTCCTCTCACTGTAACCCTTTGGACCAACGGCTTAACGAAATCTCTTTCCGAAATACGGAGCCCAGTTTTCTCCGCACAAGAGCCTGTCTTGCACGGAGGGGCGCAGCTATCGCGGGAAAAACATTCCATGCTTCATGGCTCTAGTGGACTCGAACCTGGTTCCTCAGATTACGAGTCTGGCGCTCTATCAATAGACCACACTGCCGCCCTTATCTCGAACATATATATACATGTCGTATATTCTTATCGTACATATGTTTCGTAGTATACAAAGTATATACATATACGTACTTCTTGTAGTATTATTTCATCATCAAAATATTTGTATTTAATTTGACTTAATAAAAATTTAATTAGCAAATATATTCAATTTAAATTTTAATCTTATTGAAACCATATATGAAATTGATGATTCAGCGACGACGCTGAATATTTTGATAAAAATTATTTATTTAATATTTTATTTTTAACGAACTTTGAATAAGAATAAGGGAAAAAACTGATTTTAGCAGCGTAGATCATAGAATTAAACTGCACATTATCCTAAATGTATTCGAACATGAGAACAAAGAACTCGTACTTCTTCTCAAGGTTCGGCTGAAATTTTTCCGTTTTCATCATTTCCTGAAACTGCCCTCAAGCTATAGACATTCGCGGCAAAATTCTATGGGCGAAGTTACCCCGGACATTCGAACGTTCGTAGAAAGTACATCGTCAATCGCAGTAGGTACGTAATGCGATTGTTGCAATATACTTTTGCAATAATCTCAGATCGTTCTCAGATTCTCCCTGTGCTGTGTGGGCTATTAGGTTATACGTTTATTCTTGAATCTATTTTTGTCATTGTCAACCACAAATCTGCATGTTTATTACCCGATATAATGTATGTGTATATAATCTATATATTCTATATCTATATATATATAATAGAATGTCGTATGTATGTATGTCTGTTCTTTATACACTCTTAAACTATTCGACCGAATTTTTACCAAAAATATAATAAAATAGGGGTAGAATTTTCCGGGGAGTGTTATAGAGTGTATAGTTTTTCGTTACCGATCTTTTATTTGGAAACCGGTATCCGAAATTTTTCCAATTTTTCGAGAAATAATTGACCGAATCTTAAAGAATTGTATATGAAAAAGGGGTAAAATTTTCCGGGGAATGCTTTTACATTAATTTACCGATTTATCGATTTAGTTAAAACCGGTTCAAAAATTTAATTAATTTTTCGAGGATGGGTTTAATTGCCACGATGTGTATTATTCTTCAATAATAATTTATTTTTTTTAACCGGTTCAAAAATTTAATTAATTTTTCGAGGATGGGTTTAATTGCCACGATGTGTATTATTTTTCGATAACAATTAATTTTTTTATGTATAATAGGCTAAGTTGCTGGTTTCACATATTATATGTCAACAGTCACTTCGATTCGTAGTCCAGTAAAATGACTCTGTAAACTGACTCTGTACACTCTGTAAACTGCCTTGCACGACTGCGCCGATGTAGCCATGCCCGCGCCGCATACCGGCTTCAGACCATTTTCAATCTTTAGTACCTACACCTACGTACAGTACTATCGGTCCTAAAAATATCGGCCTAGTACCAAACGATTCAGAAAGACCCCAAGAATAACTTCTGACACTTCAATAAGTACAGAAAAATTGTTAAGGACATGTTTTTTCATCATTTCAGGCGACTCATAGTGATGATCTGCTACATACGTAAACTTACTTGTCTTTTGAAACGCCAGTTTTCCATCACGATGCATTCAAAATTACATGCCATAAACTATATTTTATAGGAAATTTTGTCAGCTTTAATTTCGGTCTCTTGAAGTTTTTTGTAAAGTTAATAGAAACGAAGATATTTACAAAAAAAGGAATGATAATGCAATTTTTCCACAATTTATCAAAAATACATCAATATTCACGAACTTTTTTTTTTAAATAAAACATACTTTGCGAAGGACTTATACTACTCCAGCACGTTCATATATATATGTATAATTAAAACAAAGTAAAATAAATTTTTGAAAAATTATTATCCACATATTTTTGGACTAAAATGTTAATTTAACAAAAATTAACATTTTTTTTCTTCAATATTTAAACGCCTGTAACTCATCAACGTTTCGATGAAAAAAGGTCTACAACGTCTCATTTTAAAGATAATTAAAATACCTTCAAGAAAAATACATAACATTACTGCCTCCAACCAAACAGAAAAAGTTATTTTCCAAAATGCACTCAAAAATGACATTTTTTCATGTTTTTTGCTCTTAACTTCAAGCTATCTTTACCAAAATGGATTCATGCATACATCAACATGTTCAAAATTTTATTCTCTTTAACTTTCATTATACATACTATATGTGTACGACCTATACTTTAAGAATTAATACTGATTTTAACTCTAGAGAGCATATATGAATTTTCTCATACGTGAAAGGCTAAGTGGAGGTAATAAATTACCCCAAACTTGTACCACGTGTATAATGTTTCTAGAATGTTGTTAGGAAACTTTGTAATAAATAATTTTGTTTGTCGTTTAATAGGGAAGACGATAGTAGTCATCATTTTGTGGTAGTAAAAAAAAACAGTAAACAAATTTTGAAAAACAAAACAAAGAACCAACAATTTGGCTGAAATGACTTTTTTTATAAAAAATGCTGTAGTTTTTCATCAAATTCACCGATTTTAAAAATTCCAACGGATTTTGAAAGACGAATAGACAACCTTCAAGAGCATGTAAGCGACTTTTTCGTTTCTTAAAAAAAACATATTTCTTTGAACGTTTGAAGTAGAGGAAATGACGAAAAATTGTCGGATGGGAAAAATTGCAAGAAATGGAAAGTAAAACCGATTCTGTCGATTATTATTTATTTAAAAGATAGTCAAAAGTTATAAAAGTATGTGGAAACAGTAAAATTAACTCCACAAAAACTTTACAAAGTTTTAATCAGTTGCTGTGCAAGAACAGCAAAAATGAAATAAATAATTGACCGAATCTTAAAGAATTATATATGAAACAGGGGTAGAATTTTCCGGGGAGTGTTATAAAGTGTATAATTTTTTGTTACCAATTTTCACAAAAAATCTGAAATATACTTTACTGTGGTAAAAGTCGAACGTAAACGACCAAGTAGGGATCATACGTTACCCCAAACGATTTTCTTTTTCGGTCACAGTTGCTGCACGGATCTAACGCACTTGCTGAATGACGGAGGTCGACGGAGGTCGCGCCTTCTCTCGGTGCTCGATGCTCGATGGTCCGTGCTCGGTAGCTGGCGATTTTCCCCGGAATTGGCGCGGGGACGACGATCCTTCTCTCCTTCGGGCGGCTTGCAATCACCCGCTTACGGTTCGCGCCCGTGCGTCCTCGCCTCCTCGCCTCCTCGACAAGCGCGTGCACACCTCGAGCGCGACACCCGTCAACTCGTCGATCGTCGACAATGGCGCGCCATGGTGACCGCGCGCGCGTCTATTCCTCCGCTCGGCCGACAGTCCTAAACTGCCGGATGACTAAACTGAATTATGATTAGGGTCTCGGTATGAAAACTAAAGGCTCAGACACATTGACAAAAATAAGGAATAAGATAAAGGAATAAGGAATAAGGGAATGTCGCATCTCACTTCAGTACACGTACATTAAAGTGAGATGCAACATGCCTTATTCCTAATTTCTTTATCTTATTCTTTATTTCTCTCATTGTGACTAAGCCTTAACCTTCCTAAGTCAGGGGCGTAATTTGAATTTTGCGTGGGGTATCGTTATACCCCTTATATGCTCTCTAGGGTTAACATGCAAAACATCCAGTCAATAAATTTTTTTTTATTTATATTTTGGTGAATTTTGACCGTAGAGAAATGAATAAAAAACGAAATTGTTCGTAATTAGAGTCTCTACAACTTTTATTTAAAAATTTCTTGACTCGAGAGTCCATTTTCGAGATATTAGCGAAAAATGCGCGACGCGCGTATGCGTTTTCGTTGCGTCGCAAAACTACCGGTGTTTAAAAAAATTCTATCTCTGCTCCATTTGATCATACAGACTTGAATAAAAAATGAAATTGTGCGGAATTTTGTAAGCTACAATTTTTATATCTACATAAATTTCCGTAAAGTTGATATTTTCCGAGTTATTTGCGAAAAACTGATTTTTTGGACCTTTTGGACTTTCCCCTGCCTGCAACGTAGCGTCTACATGTGGGGACTTTTAATATGTTAAAGAGTTAAAACCCAATCCACGATTTCCCGTTTCAGCTAAATTTATATCTTTTTTACATTCTTTACAAATTAACATTTGTGAAAGAGCGCTGAAAACGGTAAAGATTTCGATGAATCTGTAGCCATGATTTTGATTGATAAGAAAATCACAATCCGCAGATTTCAGTTTTTTTGCAGCAGATGACGTTGCTTCAGTTTCCTCTTCTAATGTATGCTGATTTCCTTGAAAACATTTTTTTCGCGGTTTTGCTGGACGAAAATTTCCAGATTTATCACCTTTGCGAGGCATCTTTCTACTTTCTACGTTAGACACGTCTATATATCGGTCGAAATTTTCGACTCGAAAAGTGAAACGATACTGAGGAACTGCCTGCAGTAGCCTAGCTGCATAAACTTGATTTACACACACACACACACACACACACACACACACACACACACACACACACACACACACACACACACACACACACAAACGTGTTTATGTGTGAATAGAAAAATACTTTCAAAAGATTCCAAACATAACAATAGCCGACCCTAAATATCGATCCGTTAGGCTCTTGTACTTACCGACCGACTACCTGCTGTTTGGGACCCGCGAAAAACGATCTAATATGATTCTAACTAAAATCATATTAAATCATATTAAATTTGGGTAAAATTCAAATTAAACCCAGATTTTATATTAAAATTATATTTGTTTAAATACAGTTTTAATTTGCACTTATTAAAATCAGTTATGTAGATTAAATATGATCCACAATAAAATAGGGCTTTAATTTAAATTTAATTAGATCACTTATGTGGATCATATAACACTTCGAATCAAATATGGTTTTAATTTGTATTTAATAAGATAATTTATGTGGATTATATATGATCCAGAACCATACATGATGCAGAATATTTATATATGTATAAGGTTTTAATAAAAAGTTAATGTGTTCTGTATGCGACTTTTACTCGATTCAATTGCGGCTTTAACCCAAATTTGGTTCTAATTTGATTCTTATTAAAACGTATTTTTGTTTAAATAATATTTGCGGTAAAATTTGTTTCCTTATTTGTCGAACTTAAGGAGGTTCGATCATTACTTGTGAGTCAAAAATGCGATTGAAATAAATGTCCTTACAGCGATCCCGAATTATATGCAATATTAGTGTAATGAATTGTGGATGCTACTTACGTGCTATATTCTTCGTCAATTATTAGTGTATAGATCAATATTAACAAACATATACTGGGGTATGAGAGCGTCAACGACTCGGAAATCGCTTATTTGGCCAACATTATAGGTTAGAACTTGTCACTTTGTGACAATAAGCTTTCTATACTAGAAAGTTAACTTAGAACTTTAATTTTTTTATATGATTTACATAAACACTTTACGCAAATAATCGCAAAACTTGAGCAATATTGACCATATAGTTTTTTTGTAATATTATTCAGAAGTTGACCACTTTTAGCCTATACCCTTACCCATACAGCACAGAAGCTGCAGCAGTATTGCTACAACGTTGCAACATTGCATATTGCAGTGCAATATTGCAGAAAAATTGCAAAGACAATTTATTGCAATATTGATTCAGTAATGTTGCTGCAATATTTCAAAACAATATTAATTGAAAATAGCGTAATATATTATATCTAAGGGGAAAGTTACGTAATCGCCGCCCTGAGTTAGAATTAATTTATTTATTGGTTATCGCGTCGATAAAATTAAAGCCACGCGGTAAGGTCGGTATTTCCGCGTCCTGTATCCAGGAGTCATAGGCTGGGTCTACAATAGACGTAGCGAGCCTTAAACCGGAAGAAATTGACCAATTATAATCGATGATTCTTCTTATACACAGTGTTGCGATTCGGGCTAGGCAGCATGGCGTATGCGTGACTTTGCGTCTTATAATTATAAGAACATTAGCTTAATCTAACCTAATTTTTCACTGAGTCTCATGCAGGAACTTTAATTAAACCTTGTTCTTTTCATTTTGATTGATAAAAACCCTTAATTAAATTACTTTGTTTTTGCCATTTTATATATTTAGAAAATACAAACTATTCAAGATATCACGTATTTCACATAATATAGTATTGCAAAAAATTTCTTTGTACAGTTAAAAATTAAATATATCACACATGATTATTTTACGGACCTATGTATATTAATTACAACCTTTTTGTATATTTCACGAGTTCATTATCCAGTCGTTTTTACTTTTATTATATATATATATATATATACATAGTTGATATCTATACTCAGTGAAGGATTCAATTTCAAATACTGTAAGATCTATACACATAGGCTGCGATTCACTTGATGCTACAAATGCTTTGAAGTATTTGTAGCGTCAAGTGGATTACAGCTATAAGCATAGATACATATGTATATTCTTTGTTAATATTTTCTGAATATTTATCTATATTTGTTTCAGTGTATAAGTCTTTATGCAATTACTGCTTATTATAAGAAATATGTATAATTCACACAAAAGAAGATTTGTTTCCAAGCGTCATAGTAGACGGATTATTGCTAATAATACTGAAATAGACATCGCTGGCTGTTCAGAACCAATTTTAGATTCATATACTGTCAATACGTCCTCTAAACATACTATTCATGAAGATGTACTTAAAGAAACTGTTGCAGAGGTTGATTTTTGTAATGCACATAATAATAACACAATGCATATCGACGCTACAACTTCGAGGAATCATGATAAGTGTCAAGACATTCAAAGAAACAGCGATAATTATCCTGATATAATTAATAATGACCCTGATAATAACTCTGTTATAATTAATTCTATTATAAAAGAAATAGATAAAGCTTCTGACAATAATGCTGATGAAAAAACATTAAGAAATGCTATAGCTGAATGGGCTGTCTTATATAATGTTCCCCACAATACATGTAACGCTTTATTAAAAATTTTGTGTCAATATACACCATATAACATACCCATGGACACACGAACATTGCTCCAAACTCCAAGACAATTAAATATATTAAAAGTATGTGAAGGAGAATACTTTTATTTTGGTTTAGACAATATTATTAAACAGATGGTATTAAAAAATAATGATAAATGTTTTAAATTATTAATAAATATTGATGGTCTGCCAGTAGCAAAATCATCACAAGCATCCTTGTGGCCTATTTTATGCTCAAATACAGTAAATATGACAGTATATCTTGTTGGTGCATATTTTGGATACAAAAAACCTAGTAATTCTAATGTTTTTCTGCAACCTTTAGTCAATGACTTAATAGAATTAATTAATAATGGTTATATTCATGGCGAAAACGTAATTAAAGTATTATTATTTGCTTTAATATGTGATGCACCTGCTAAGTCTTTTGCACTGTGTATAAAAGGTCATACAGGCTTTTATAGTTGCACTAAATGTTTAGTCAAGGGTACATATACAAATGGTAGAATATGCTTTCCATATGAAAAAAAATATCCTTTAAGGACAGATGAGTTATTTGCAATTAATGCCTATAAAGATTTTCAAATTAACTTTTCTATTTTAAATAATGTTCCCAAATTTTTACCTTTAACTAATACTCCACTAGACTACATGCGCTTAATATGTTTAGGAGTTGTTAAAAAACTAATACTACTTTGGATGAAAGGTCCACTTTGTGTACGGTTAAATGCAAGATCTATTAATAAAATTTCACATCTATTGACTTTACTTAGGAATACTACACCTGTTGATTTTGTTAGAAAACCCAGATCAATAAAAGACGTTAAGCAGTGGAAAGCTACAGAATTCAGAAATTTTTTATTATATACAGGTCCTGTGGTATTGAAGAATGTATTACAAGAAAAATTATATATCCATTTTCTCACGTTACATGTAGCTATAACAATTCTTATACGTCGAAATATATCTCAAGAACTAATCAATTTTGCTGAAGCTTTACTTCATCATTTTGTTGAGTCATTTGAAATATTATATGGTAAGCAGTATATATCGCATAATGTGCATTGTCTTTTACATATATGTTCTGACGTTAGAACGTATGGTCCACTCGATAACTTTAGTGCTTTTCGATTCGAGAATTATATGACATTTATTAAGAAACGGTTACGGAAAAATGAAAAACCACTGCAACAATTGATTAAAAGGTACAATGAGATTGAAAACTGTAATCTCTTATTTACAGAATATGGTAATAATAATGAAACATATTCATTTAAATATTCGCATAATAATGGTCCAATACCTGATGATGTAGATGTTGAATCGCAATATCTCATGATATCAAAGGGAAAATTTAATATTAATTGTAAAACTTCTTCTAATAATTGCTGTCTATTAAGAAACGGCAAATGCATTTTGATTGTAAACATTATACAAAAAAAAGATAAAGAAATCTGTCTCATTGGTAAAAAATTAAAATACGTGAAAGATTTATATAAATTGCCATGTCAATCTAGCGATTTTGATATTAAAGTAATGACAGTATATAATGATAAAATTTATTCTACGCCAATTACAGATGTTCTATGTAAAATATGGAAAATCCCTTATGGGAACGATGCAAACACTTTTGCTATTTTCCCCCTTAATCATGAAATATAATTTTATGCCTTACATAATATACACATATTTCTATAATACACATATTTCTATAATATACATATTTCTATAATACACATATTTCTATAATATACATATTTCTATAATACACATATTTCTATAATATACATATTTTTATAATATACATATTTCTATAATAAAATATAATTCATATTGTATGACTTCGTGCATTGTGCGATACAGAAAAATGGATAACAAGAAATACATTATTGTGGAATTTGATGACGGTCTGCAGTTGATACCTGCAGCGTGGTTCAACGCAGATACGTTTTCAAGTATTTGGCCTAGTCACTTCAAAACAAAACTTCGTATTAATAAAGCTATAATAACGAGCGAAATGCCACAACAAAGGTCAGATTGGGAAGAGATATCAATAAAGAAAGTTTTTGGCACTGCAAGTAAGTGAATGTAATACATTTTGTATTTATTATTTGTATTATTAATAATTTTTATAACTTTATTTATAATTTTATTTTAAATAATTTAGATACTTATGCAGAGGGTATAGAAAAATTAAGTTTAGCGGAAGACACATCAAATGTAGATGAAGCAGGTATATCGTGTAACGAATTAAGAGAACGAGAAAAAAAAAGAAGGCGTATAAATGCCAAAAAATATTTTTCATCCTCTTCTGAAGACGATGTATGTTCCAATAAAGAAAATAAAGTTACACAAGAAAAAACATTGCCCGCTTTTCCGCAAAAACAACATTTTGTGTCAAAAGACAAAAAGCTACCGAGTACATCTACACAGGTTATCAGAAATGTATTATGCGAAAACACGTCATTTAAAACAGTAAGCAGAAATGGTGAGCACATTTGTTATAATTTAAAAACATTATACGACATATTTATGAAAAAGTATTAATACTTATTATTACTTGTTTTTTTAGATATTAGTGATAACGAAATTGTTACTAATAGTAATATATCTTCTATAAAAAATTCTGCGTTACATACCGAAGATGAAAATGTATATACTGATGGTAAGTTTTTAAAATATAGTAATACTTTTTTATATATTTTACATACTAAAGAAATATGCAATATATATAGTAAGTACAGTAATAATATTTATAATTAGAAACTAAATAATAGTATTTTATTCTAGAATTTAAAAAAATAATCTTGAGAAAGTTAAATAAAATATTATACAAAATGGAGACCTTCGAAAAAAACATTGAAATGTTTGATAAGAAAGTACAATATTCAAATCAATCTTGCATTGCACAAAAAAGCAACTTTCAATTCCCAATAGGTACACTACCAGAATTAACATTGTTTGAAGAACAATTGCAAGATATGAAGTTCAAAGAAGATGTGGTATGACATTTATATACATATATAGATTATATTAAAATTTTTCAATTTTATTGTAAAATATCTCCATGTTAAAAGTATCATTTAAGTGACAAACTCATATTATTATCTTCCAATATATCTTCTTTAAATACGTCATTAAATCTTTAATATATCTCCGTATCTCATATCGTTATACACAGAGCTTAAATAGTTTACTTAATTACAAGCCATTAACGAATAAATAGAGAGAGAATCTATATTAATATAATATTATTAATAAAGTTAACAATTTATTTCAGCTTAATACTTTTTATCTCGTTGGTGGACATAATGCACATATCATGATAAGAAATATTTTCAAAACAGCAATTACAGATAATTTTGCTACACAATTCACTTGGACTGGTAAAAAAAATAAACGGTGTTTCAAAGATTTAGGACTTTCCAAACTTATCATACGTAAGTATATATTTTATAATTTTATTCTGTTATTTTCAATTAATTTAGATACAAGATTTCGTTAAAACATATCTACAGGATATCTACAGGATATCCAGAATAAAATAATACACGCACCATAACTCAAAAACAGTACGTTTTTAAAGTCAACTTTGCTTTTTAAATAAAATCATACGCTTTCTTCTTATAGCATTAATTAGTTCTGTAGATAATTCTCTATATATACAAGTATTGTAGTAAAATCATGGATAAGTGAGTACATTAAAAAATATTGTATACCTTATACTTAAAAGTGTGTGCATATCTGGGTAAAATATAAAATATCTTAAAAAATATTTATTTTTTATTAGCAGTTTTAAAACTGTTATCAAAATATTTTTAATATACATAATACCTGAGGAATCTATTTTATATTGAGAAAAATCATATAATATTGCATATTTAAAATATCCAAGTTGATTTTGAAATAACAGTGGAAACAATATTTAAGAACCATAGTAATATATATTGTCATAAATTTTTTTTAACTATCTAATATTTCTTTTGAAATCTCTTACAATTATTATTTTGACAAATGTTTCTCAACATGTATTCTGCACAAGTTATTTAGATGTATTGTTTTATTTGGAATACTTTGTATATAATTTGTACATACTTTGTACATGCTTTGACTAATATGTAAAACATATGTTGAATAATATTTGTATATATTTCAGAAGCTGTTCGGATATCATATAAAGAAATAACAGAAAACGAATTTGCGGAATATGCATCCAAATGGCTAGCACAAGCTACTGTAAGAATTGCAAGGCAAAAAAAAGAAGAAAAGCATTCAGATTGATAACAATTGTACGCGCATGCACAATCTACATATATATTTTTTTCATATATATTTGTTTACTATTTTATATATTCATTAGCATATTTCTCGTGTTTCATTCAACCAAAGAAAAAAATTTTTATTTTTATTTTATATGTATAGTTTATCATATCTAGTAATTTAGTTTATGCTAATGTTTATATATTTTTTTCATATATATTTGTTTACTATTTTATATATTCATTGGCATATTTTTTGTGTTTCATTCAACCAAAAAAAAATTTTTTTTTATTTTTATTTTATACGTATAGTTTATCATATCTAGTAATTTAGTTTATGCTAATGTTTATATATTTTTTGTCATATATATTTTTATATTTATATATGATTTTATGTACTACTTTGCATATTTCTCGCATTTCACTCATATATGAACCAAAGAGAAAACAATTTTTGTTTTATATAGGCTACGGTCAACGTGACGCTACAAATGCTTCGAAGCATTCCTCTTCTCTTTTCTTTCAATGAAGAAAGAAAGGGAAGAAGAACGCTCCTTAGCATTTGTAGCGTCACGTTGACCATAGCCATACATATTATAGTCTAAACATTTATAGTGACATAAAAAAGTTTATGGGTGTGAGGTATTATATTCATATTATTTTATGTATTATTATAAATAAATAAATATATATATATTATAATTCAGATTTTTTTATTGATAGTTAAAATATCATTCCAATTAAATTTTAACATAATATTTATATTACATACAGATCAGTATGTAATATAACTTTAAATCATAAAATTATAGTACTAATCTAAAACTTTGGATTAATTATATATATAAATTAGAGCTATTATGCCGATATGTATTATCATATGTATTATATATATATATATAAACAATTATTGCACATATATTATATTACAATGTTGCTGCAATATTATATCGCAATATTTCTGCAAGCGGACATTTTACTATTGCTGCAATGCCACAGCAATGTTGCAGCAATATTTTGCAATGCTTCTGCAATATTGCAATATTGCAGGAAAACATTGCTGCAATAGTGCTGCAATATTTCTGTGCTGTATGGGTATGGAGAAAGTCTCTCCGAGGTAGATTATCACTGGTTTAGTACACAATTAGTTAACTTTTAGGACTTTGAAAACTAGCATTTGATAGATGAAACATCAAGGATTGTGTAAAGACTTTAAAAATCGGACTTTACCATGTGGATTGAAGGCTTTATCGTCACAAAGTTCAGGTCCCAGCGTAGAATAAGCGATTCCCGAGTCGTTGACGCTCTCATACCCCAGTATATGTTTGTTAATATTCTATACACTAATAATTGACGTAGAATATAGCACGTAAGTAGCATCCACAATTCATTATACTAATATTGCATATAATTCGGGATCGTTGTAATGACATTTATTTCAGTCGCATTTTTGACTCACAAGTAATGATCGAACCTCCTTAACATGTAAATATTTGATTCAAATTTAAAAAAATGATATAGTCATATAAGATTATGTATGAATTATATATGATCAGATCAGAATATTGCATCTCAGAGTATCCAATAGATGGCATTCGATGTGATCTGTTTCTCGTAATTAAAATTTGACAAAGAGTGTTATAAGAACGGTATCAAAAAGACACGCTATTCTCGCGCAACGCTGTCTCGGAGCGACACAATTTTTGTATCAGTTATATCGTGAAGTCCACTCTTATAATAAAGTGGCACGCTTAAAAAATATTATAACCCCCTATAATTACAAACATTAAGACCAAATAAGATTGAGTTACAGTCATATATAAATATTATTTGGATCTTATTAGAATTTTATATAATCTGGTTTGTATAATCCAAGAATAATCGAATGTAGTCGATCAATGTTTACTGCTTACGTCGTACCGCATACTACTTACGTCTATCGTAGAACGGACTTGAGATTTTCCGAAATGTATTATTTATCTTATTTAGAAAAAAATTTATTTTTTATTTTATTTTCCGATATACGTTGTAGTATGTTTCACCACGTCGGAGAAGAACATACGGCATACACACGTGCTTATTACACGAGCACTAAAGAAAAAAGATTGCAGAATTTAAATTGCTTACGTTCTCTACACTTATACGCTCCTAAGTGACTAACATTTTTTAAAATGTATTTTTTAACTTATTTAATATATATTTTACCTCATTGTTTGATATAGTGAACTAACAATCAAACAAAGGATTTTAGTGAATAAAGAGAGTTACCGAAAATTTAACTCGAAACTGAGTCAAAAAACTAATCAAAATAACTAATTTCTATCGATTTTCATACTTACTGTTTATCAGCAAGGCAGATTTAATTTTTTTTCGTATGAAATAAGGAAATCATGAGAGAGATAAAATGTTGAAACACATCTATATTATACATATACTATAGACTGTCAACTCCCACGAAATACATACATAGATCTGAAAAGTGTTACGTCCAAATCCCAGGATTCAGATAAATTACTGGAAAGCAAAGGAAAAACTAGCTAGAGGGTGGGGGTATGAAAGGACCCAAGCAGATAGGTACACATAATTTTTTACTGGGAAAACTACCCAGACAACACATAATACTAAAAGATAACGAAAACGATGTCTTTCATAAGTTATCTTTTTGACTAAGCGAAAAGATGTGTGAAAGACACCTTCTGATCTTATCGAAAAAGTCATCATAAAAAAGATACATTTTCGTCATCTCTTTTATGATGTCTTTTAATAAAAGTAAAAGAATATGTTAAAAATATCTTTCCGGTCAATAAAAAATAGTTATTTATTATTTCATATTATTATTATTTTATGTTCATATTAACACCGCGTGGACACCGTATTTTTAGAGCACTCACCCGGACACCCTGGGACTTCCAGAGGGTTTTAAAAAGCGTTTCTATGTTACAAAAAATTTATGAAAATTTATGTATTATTTTTAAGGTTTCAAAAAGTGATTTCTATACTTATATAGGCCGAAACTGTTACAATTTTTTTTTGTTAAGTGTTGAAACATCAGGAAAAAACTGCGAGTAAAATGTGAATTTTTACAAATAATATATCATATCTCTTAAATGTGTGGCTACAAGAAAAAAATTGTCTAAGGGTTTTGTAGTTAATGGTACTTAAAAGGAAAACACACGAAGAGAACTCCGGTTCAAAAAAGTTGAATTATTGAAACACCTGAAAATTGGTAATTTCGGTATACGGGAAAAATTAGTTTTGGAAACAAAAACAATTATAATGTTATTGTTTTTGGAAAAGGTTACTTGTTCATTATTTATAAGTAAGATCAATACCTAAAAAACGAAATACATAAAGGACCGATCCGATACACCCTGTGGAAGACACGCCTCAAAAAGCCTACTCTCAGGTACGTATATCTTCATGGCTCGTTAACACAAGTTTTTATTCTTTAAATTTGATTGTTCGTGAGCCTATTTACATGAGCTAATTATTATTTTTTAATAAATTAAAAAAAAGCATTTACGTTGGCCAAGAGTGGATTTTTACCATTTACCATTTTCTATTTTTTATTTCTTTAATTAGCAGGGTTGTAAAGTACACGTTACCGTGTACAAATTACTTTTCTTTAGTAATAATTTAGTAATTGAGTTATATTTTTCGGTAGTAACTGTAACGGTAAGGTACAATTACATTTTTTGAGTAACAAATTAAACAGTTACATTAATCCTTACTTCAGTCTTGGTCTGTACAATAGTGAATAGACGATACGATGGAACATCAGCTCGTACGTATACTAAAAGTTAATAAAGAATTTTGGTAAAATTCAACGAGTTTGTTTATTTAACAAAAAAACTATTAAAATCGTAACTTTTTATCGTTATCTTCATTTTTAATAAATTTTTCTTTAACGAGTAGACGTATGGTTGGATCTGTAAAATTTAGTTTTTTGTTTAAATTAAATACAGTAACGAAAATAGTAATGATTCGTTACTTTTTGAGTAACGGTAACGATAACGAGTAACTTTTCAAAATTAGTAGTACGATAATCATAACGAGTTATTTGTTTTTAATCGGTAACGAGTAACGGTAAAACTAGTTAAAAATATAATTTTCCCAACTAAGAATGAAAGTTATATTACTAATAATTCAAAAAATTTTTGTAATTCCAATGATATCAAAGCAAAGATTGACAAGCGTATGAAAGTAATAAAACTTAACAACAAATACTTATATATTCACAAAATGAATGTACACAACGTACAGTTCTTTACATCACCTTACCAGATGAAATTCCAACTTTCCGGTATTACGGATGCTTCCTATATATATTAGCTACATTTGGCGCAATACGAATAAATAATTTTATATCTATTCGCAAAACAGCATAGAAAATCTATTTGAATGCGTAAATACGTTCATTGTTGATTCATTAATTCGACGCATTATACTAATTAACACTGACTTTGCTTTGTGCTTACGGTATCCCGTACGATACATTTTTTTCTTTATGTACTTTAATCGCATATTAAGATTAATCTGTTTTTATATTGTAGTATGAGAAAATACGCACAACGGGCAGTTATTGAACACAGCGCGACTGAAAAGAAATAATGCAATACTTATATCTTAACAGCGAGGCGCCTATAGCACGATGTTATCATCACGTTTTGCCAAAAATCAAATAGTAAAATTATAATATTAATATAGGATATGGATGGATTTGGCATTTAATGCTCTTTAATTTTTGTCATTACAAAATTTTTAAATTTTATAAAAATAATAGGTGGAGATGGGTGTAAATTAAAAAATTTGACATTTTAAAATAAAAATAAAAATATATCATTGCAATGAGTAGAGGAAAGTACCCGATTATGAGATACCATATCTATTTTGTGTGATTGCCGGAAGTCTATGGGCAGAATTAAAAAATATAGTAGGTCATTTTAAAGGGAATTTAATAAGCTTTAAGATGCTGAAATGTGAAATTTAATTTAAATATTAATTTTGCTGAAAATTAGAAAAATGTGAAAAATGAGCTTTCGGCAAAATCGCAAAAGTGTGCTCCTAATATGAGAGACCCCGGGATATCGCTAATAAAGTGCAAAATACATGATATTGCAATTAAAAAACTTTATTTAAAGTTTTTTAAAGACAAATGTAATGGAGAAGCATATTTGCAATAATTGTAAACCCATTTATACTCAATATTGTACCTAATCTTCCCCCTTCACTCTTCCCTCTCAAATCAAGGTCAGCACAATGTTATAAATTCGTATAAACCTTCCCTTAACGTTAATATAGTATTTTCTTTTCTTTTATTACTATACAATAACTTTCATACTCCAGCAACCCAGGAGTACCCTGAGTATCTTATGTTACGAGCACCGCGCCTTGCGGTTTCATGATCACCAAATCTAATCTCTACAATTGAGCAACTCAACATATCCCGTATTTTCCTATTAATACGACCTTACTCTATCGCTGCATGCAGAACTTATTGCCAAATATTTATTAATTATATAATAAACAAGGTTTAAAGACTCATATCCATGGCACTTGACAACATCCAATTTCATAATTTCTTTCTCTGCAACGACTACACGCACGATCAAACAATGAATTTTCCACTAAATAGATTTTACCCTAAGGGCAATAAGTTCATGGTGGAACCAACAGATAGGGCCTATTAGTTTAGCAGAAACCTCGCTGTCGCATATTAGGAGTCTATCTCATAATAGGGGACTTTCCTCTATAAAATATAAAACTTTTAACTTTTGCATAAAACGCTTTATTCTATTTTAAAATACTAAAAATATTTTAGTATTTGCTTTTACAATTTCTTGACATTTTTAAATAAAGGACTATGCCCAGTTTTATATGAAAAATTAAGCCCCTGAATAAACAGCAATCAGACATGTTGTAGGGCATCAAAGGATGATTAAAAAGTTCCGTGAACAAAACTTTGTACGAGTCCCCTGAATGCTAGAGCTGTCCAAAGTTTGCTATTATTGTTCGGTATTATCTTGGATGTGTGCGCAGGTTGAGAAATCAGAATTAACCAAATGAAAAGGACATAACTTTACTGTAACTGGAATGAGTATTACAATCACGCTCGCATGTCTTCAAACAAACGCTTCCAAAAAACGAATGAAAAATTAATATATATGTATATATATATATATATAATGACAAGTTTTAGCGCGCTCAAAAGAATACCAACTGAAAAAGATTACCACGAGACGTGCGCGTGTTGTTGTTAGCGCCGCTGCGCTCAGACGTACATACTTTATTGATTATAATTATCACTAAGCACGCTCTTATTTAAACACGAAAACTAAAATCTATAAACACTTAACAATTATGACCATATTATGACCATAAATAAAATAATTCCATTGGTCTCGTCTCATTTCTCTGCCTCCAGACCTTCTCGCGGTAACGGTAATAACGGATTGTACTACACAGTAAAAAAATTTGTGTTAAATTCAACACATTTTACATGTCCCAAACGATCCACTAAAATTTTTGTGTTAATTTAACATAATGTGAATATGTCAAGTTATGACACAAATATTATGTCCATAATCTAACACAAAATAAAGAAAGTTTGATGATATGTGAACGAAAATTTTATGTACAACAAACATTTGTATAATGTTAAATATAAATAAAAAAACATGTTATATTAACATTTTTTAAATGTAACTTCAAAAATAATTATTGTGTAAAATTTACAGTATTTATGTAATAGAAATTCAGAAAAAATATGTTAATATAACTTTTTAAAAATGTTAACGGATATTATTATTACTGCTACAAAACATACTATTATTTTCTATATAAATGAGAATTATTTAAATAATAATAATACACTTTACTGTGCATATGCTATGCACCAAATTATTAATGCAAAGTAGCTCTCATAGGCTTTTATCCCTAGCGCGTAAAGATTTTTATTTAGGAGAAAGTGCTGGCGCATGTAGACGCGTCGCGGCAGCGCGCGTTACTATTAGCGTTTGCAGTCTTTTTGAAATATCAAAAGGAATTCTATGTTAATCATACGATTAAATATAAAATGTGTTATTTTAACATTTGATTTACTTAAATATGAATTTAACACAAATAAATAAAATAACAATCAAAATTAGTTAAATTAACACATAAGTATGTTACATTTTCAACACAAAAATTTTAACAAGGATATTTTTTAACAAAAATACACAAATTTTTTTACTGTGTAAAGCCATTGAAATAATATGTCTAGAATGTATTTAGTACAGTTCACTAACCCGGCTAACAAGGAAAAGTACGGAAGTATTCTCCGATTTTGATAAACTTTTAAAATGTTGTTTTCTAGACAAAAATATAAGGTATTTTTATATGTGCCCTTATGTTTATATGTGTTTCTTTCTTTTTTGCACATTTGACCTCAATTTTTTAATGTCAAAACCAAATGTAACAACAAAATTTCACTGACAGATTTAAATTTCAGCGGCTTATAAAAATCAAGAAACGATTCGAGGAACCCAATTCGCGTCTGATATGCCGACCAGTATATGTATCCCAGTAAGCAAGTAACATCAATTAACTTTTCAACTATATTGCATTAATGCGTGTTGCTGCAATGTAGTTGAAATGTTTGCTTACTGGAATAGCTTCGATAAGTTGTTTAGTTTCAGCAAAATATAAAAATTTACAACATAAACTTTACAGAAAATTATTTAAAAACTGTGGCTATAAAAAAAGTATCACAGAAGATCAAATTTCAAACGAATTCTTGAAAGAGACATGCGGTTGCGGAAAAAAACCAAAAATTTACTGAAGATGTTATTAATGTAGCTTCTGCAATAGTTCTAAAAAAATGACATCATTGTCCAAAAAAGTCAAATCCTCTATAAAAAATCCATTTTGACCGAGAAGTTTGCGTTTGATCGCAATGTATTGTTGCCGCTTTTCCGCGTGTCTGATTAGCTGTGGTTCGAGTCGGTATTGGTATGGTGAAGTTTTTCACGATTGTATGTATAACGTGACATGTGGGGTTAGAAGTGAGCATATATATAAATAATATATAAATACATAATTAATAAATTATGTATTTATATATTATTTATATATATTATTTTTATTAAAAAGCAAAGTAATAGTAATGAATATGAAAGCGCGCGCGTTAGCGCGCGTTGCGTGCTAGTTATGAAAAAAAAAAGAAACAGAAAGAAGTGTTCGAAAATAACAAAATACTATTTTGTTTTTATTAGGCATTAACTTCCTTTACAATCTTGTGCACCAAATAAACAAAAAAAATGTTAATTTTAATATTTCAAAACAGTAGACATAAACTTCATTTTATCAGTCGTCGTCGTAGTCGTATGTATAGACGGACACATGCGGATATTTTTCCTTCCATAGATTAACTAATTGATTCATTTATATTACAGCAAATGAGATAAAACTCCTGCAGTTTAGGACATTGTTTCAAAATAACGGAGTAATTATCAGGTATATCAAGTTCCGCATCCTCAAGATATAACTTTTTCAAGTGCCTGCACTGCGCTAGTAATTTCAACCGATGTTCAGTGAGAACTGCATCGAACAAATAAATTTCTTGCAAGTGTTGATAAGAAGAAAGTAATCTAAATAAGCTGTCATCAGTAACTGGGTATTCGTCTCTGTAACAAAAATCCTATAATTAGTACAGTATTCTAATTGCGAACAAAAAATTCATGTAACTTTTTCAAGATGCTTGCAAAAAAAGCAAACGAATTTCAATAAAGAATACAATAATGTGTATTTTAAAAGAAAATGTAGCACACACTTACAGATCAAAAGACACTTTTTGTAAATTCTTACAGTTAGCGAGAGCATTAATACCCTGAGATGTAAATCATATGCGTCCAGTGCTTCCAAGTCACGACACGAATTTGCCAACTCTATTAGAACTACATCAGTTACAAAGTCTCTCAATTGTAACTCACGCATCCGTTGATTATTTTGCAATATTTTGCAAAGATATTCAGTTGTTATACTTGTAAAAGAAAAGTTTATATATTTCAAATTATTTAGCCCCTCGAAATACGAAAATCCTAGGTTCGCATAACAACATAGATCCAATTCTAAAAAAAATTTGTATACTTGTTATGCAATTTACTCATAATCTTGACAATTATATACATACACTATATGCATATACCTTTCAAATTTTTGCATGTCTCTGAAATTTTAAGTAGGACAGGATTTAAATCCATGTAGCAGTTACGTAATCTTAAATGCGTTAAACGCCTGCCACAATTATCAAGAAAGTTTACAAAATCAACAACATTAAAGTTGCTTCCTGTAAGATCTAATTGTTGCAAATATTTACATCTAGGTGTAAAATAACAAAATATATTTGCACATATATTTGTCAGATTTAATCCTTCGCATGTTCAAACGTGTATAGAGTAGAGGATCCCGTGTTAAAATATCAAAGCGCCCTATTATTTACTTCATTCATGCGGCATAATGTTATCAAATCTAAGTATTTAAATATTTTTAGTAGTATTTCATTCTGTAAAGATAAAATATAATTAATATAATACAAAATAAATACTGTAATACTCAAAGTACGAAATGTCATTGCAATAAATATTATGATGAAAATAGACTTCTTAGAATACTTTACAGGAAGCGCAGATAAACTGCAACGTGATGGCTCCTTATAACTTTTCGATAGAATACGACGCGAGTCCTGTCCAAGAGGTTGCACATATCCAGGGATTACCTCTTGAGATGCCTTTTTGCACTTTTTGTGCTTCAAATTACTTTTATAATTAATCCTCCTTATTTCGCTGCAAATATCATCGGAACAAATTGATTTTCATTATTAAAAGGAAAAAAGTATTTAAATATTACCTAATGTACAATAGTAATACCTATTATAAATAGCACAATATTCAGGAAAATTACGTTGCAGATGAACTATATCCAAGTGCGCACTTTTTGAATCTGCTGTTAAATTATGAACATTGTCGTGGTGTGGAGAGTACATGCTGTTAATTCTTTTTAACAGATTACTGAAACTCTCGTTAGGATTTCTAGGATGGATCAAATCTGATGTACCGATAAGCATCACAGCATCCAGGCTTGTATAAGATTCACGTGAGCAGTCCTTAAACACTAGTCTGAGCATTTTAGTTTTGAAGTTGCACGGATGCGATAACGGTGGAGAAAATAATCTTAATTCCGGAAGTACAATCTGAGACGATTCAACCCACAACTGAATCCAGTGATTATTGGAATCTTGAGCCAAAATTTGAATTACGCTTCCAGGATTATATATTTCGTAAATAGAGACTCTGACTGGATATACAGCTTCATGAAACTCGATATCTTAAAAATAGAAAATATAATTATACTCTCTTCTCAACAAAAGCGTATCTTCTTTAACAATAGCTTATTTATCGATTCAAATATTACATACCAATATAATTATTTTTGCTCGTTATATGGTCCCGTGTATACCATGGAGTATTATCAACTCTTATGAAATCTTTGTTTTGCCACGGAGATATTGAAATATCGAAACCATCCTTTCTCGGCTATATTAGAAAATCGAAATGTGTCAAATAGAAAATCTTGTAACATATAGATAGCGATTACGATTACTTTGTACAGGACAATAACAGAGAATACCAGGAAATACACATACTCTGACATATTTTTCCCCAAAAGAACATGGTAAATGAAATTTTTCGCCATAATTTATAGCATAGGGTGGTCCAATTATTTCAGGGCAATTATAGAATATGCTAAAATTCCCATAGTTTCTTCTCGTTGTAACATATACTTTTTTCACAAATTGGTAGACAAAGTCAACACTTTCCTTTCTCCTACGGAAACTCTGTCGATGTAAGGATATCGACTACAATTCTCGCAATTCAAAGATTTATTGTGGGTTGTCATTGTCTCTCTAAAAAAATACAAAAAATATGAAGAATAATAATCCTTTCTTTTTTAGCATATGCTAAAATGCACTATAATATTATATATATTAATAATTATAGCGTTAAGTATATGTATAATCTAACAATAAGTTTATCTTGCTTCCATTCGCATTGCTTGTACTGACGTTATTACATAGTCTGCATGTGTGTGTTGAATATCATTATTAAATAATTAATTATTTTAAAGAAAATAACAGTTATTTTTTAGTTTTGTTAATGTAGAAAAATGTTTTTTTATAAATCTAAAATATCGGGAGCTCTGTGTTTTTCTGCTACCACGTGGCACACACGTGCACGAGCACAAATAAAAGAACAAAAAAATTACACAATTTGGATTGCTCACGTTCGCCAGACTTACGCTTAATTTTTAAATGACTATAAAGTTCCATTCTACACTAGTTGTAAAAGTAGATGTAAGACGCGTAAGCAGTAAACTATTGACTAATGAGATTTTTACAATCTAAGAATAATAATTGCAGTTGGTAAAAGAATAATCGATTGTAGTTGGTCAACTTTTACTGCTTAAATCTTACCGCATACTCTTACATTTATTGTAGAATGAGTTTAAGATTTTTCGAAATGTATTCTTTATTTTACTCAATGTATCTTTTACCTTATTTTCCGTTACACGTTATAACATGTTCCACCACGTGGTAATGTGTTTCACACGGTGGAAGAACATACGGCGTACACACGTTGCACCAAAGAAAAATAATTGCAAAATTTAAATTGCTTACGTTCGCTACACTTACGCTTACGCTTTTATGGACCGATTTCACCGTTTCCGATTAACATGATTCTCCGATTAAACTTACTCGTCGCCTCTTTCTAATAAGGGAGACAGAAAGAGATAAAGGGTAAGTTTAATCGGAGGATTATGTTAATCGGAGACTGTGAAATTGGCTCTAAATGACTAAAATTTTTCAAAATGTATTTTTTTATTTATTTAATGTATCTTTTATCTCATTGTTTGATCTAGGTTATAGCGATCTAACATTAAGTTACACAAAAGATCACACAGTGAATAAAAGAATTATATATCTACCGGAAATTTACCTCGGAACCGAATCAAAAAATTAATCAGAAAACCTAATTTCTATCGATTTTTATACTACTTACTGTTTATCGGCAAGGCAATTTTGATTTTTTCCGTATAAAATGAAAAAATCATGAAAGAGAAGAAAAATGATGGAACACGTGGTGAGCACATACTATTGCATAAATGCATACTACTTCTGTGTAGGTCCACACAGTGCTGTTATTTCGTGGACGCTGGAAGCTGGGACCCCCCCACCATCTGAGACGGACGCGCGCACACAGCAGCGAACAGCCGCGTGGCACGTAAAGGTCTATCCAGAAAAACTTGAATAGATGCATAACCATATGCATAAAGAAACGGATTGGTCTATTTCCTTATGCACATGCATATGGACCAATCAATTCTCTTATGCTTATGTTTATGGGCTTATGCAAGTTTGTGTGGATATAACTTTAGTGTGCGGCCAGCTTCGAGCGGCCGAAAAGCGCAGCCATCTGCAGTCTCTTTCTTGCTCGAGCTAGTGCAAGATAGTGTCGCCAGCCATGAGAATCGTACAATCGTATCGTACTCAGCTCGCGCGTCATACTCGCGTCTTCGCGTGTTTCTTTCCGCACTGAGCGCGAGACATTATCGTGTCTCTTGATTATGTCACAATTAAAACATAAAACTATTAATTAAATAAATCTTTTAATTATATTAAAATTTATCTTGCACGTGAAAGATGTAAATTAAATACATTTATAATATCTACATTTATTTAAATACATTTGAACGAACGATTCTCTTCAAATATAATAAAAGCCAGTAAATTTCATTGCAATCTTTGCTGTAATAAACTTTTTTAACATATTCATTAAATATTTATTGTTAGTATAACAACTTTATCTTTATCTATACATAGTCTGAGCATTTTCGAATATTGTTATTCCGAAAACAATATTTAAAAATATAATTGGTTGTACTTATTAAGCTATACGTGTAATGTATTCATAAATAATTACAAATAAACATATATATTATGTTTGAAAATTAGTAATTATTATTTTTTGTATTTTGCTCATCATATTTTCTCTTAATTTATCATCATCTTTGAGTCTTCTCATTAAATTTTATAAGTTTAGTTAAATTGTCAATTGAGAGAGAAAAACTACGATTTTGAGGGAATTTATCAGCATTTAAATTGAGTGGATGCTACAATATTATTATCCCATATTAATGTGTCAAGAATGTATGCATTTTACTGGAGTGATACAAATAGTCCTTTATCGTATAAAGAAACATTAACAAAATTAGAAGAACATTTACTTTATAAAACACGGGATTAATAAAGAATTTTAGTAAAATTCAACGATTTTGTTTATTTAACCAAAAACTATTAAAATCGTAACTTTTTATCTTTATCCTTATTTTTAATAAATTTATCTTAACAAGTAAACGTATGGTTGGACCTGTTAAATTTAGTTTTTTGTTTAAACTATACACAGTAACGAAAATAGTAAAGATTCGTTACTTTTTCAGTAACGGTAACTAGTTAAGAATATATTTTTTCCAACCAAGAATGAAAGTTATATTACTAATAATTCAAAAAACTTTTGTAATTCCAGTAATATCAAAGCTAAGAGTGACAAGCATATTAAAGTAATAAAACTTAACGACAAATATTTATATATTCAACAAAGTAAATGTACACACAACGTACAGTTCCTTACATCACCTTACCAGATGAAATTACAGCTTTCCGATATTACGGACGCTATATATTGGCTACATTTGGCGCAATACAAATAAATAATTTTATATTTATTCGCAAAACACAGCATAGAAAATCTAATTGAATGCGTAAACACGTAGATTGTTGATTCATTGATTCGGCGCATTATACTTAACACTGACTTTGCTTTGTTCTTATACGGTACCTCGTACAATACATTTTTTTCTTTATATACTCTAATCGCATATTTTTGGATTAATCTGTTTTTAAATTGTAGTATGAGAAAATATGCACAAGAGGCCGTTATTGAATACAGCGCAACTGAAAAGAAATAATGCAATACTTATCTTAACAGCGAGACGCCTATAGCACGATGTTATACTGTCGTTTTCCCAGAAATCAAATAGTAAAATCATAACATTAATACACATGAATGGATTTGGCAATGCTCTTTATTTTTGTCCTTAAAAATTTTAAAATTTTACAAAAGTAATAGGTGAAGATGAGGATAAATTAAAAAATTTGACATTTTTGAAAAATAAAAATATACCATTGCAAAAAGTATAAAATATCATAAAACTCTTAAGTTTTGTATAAAACGCTTTACTTATATATCTTATATTTTCGAAGATATTCGTTAATAATGAAAAAATCCGTTATTTTCGAGAAGTTGTTTCAATCCCTAAACGTTGAAATATGCAGCTAAAAAGCTGCATCAATGGAATCGGCTCCAAAATATTATTACTCCTTATCCTTCTTATATTTTGGAACCAATTCTATCTTTGCTACCACCTGCTCCGAACACTCTGTTAAACTCCACTTTTTGCAACTGCTCAAAAAGTTGCGGATTTAACTGTGGCTCCAGAAAAATTGGATTTAAAATGTTCAGCAGTGTGTGGACATTGCCATGGCCAGTCTTGCCTTAACGCAGCACCTGATGCAATCGAAGAATGCTATATCAATAGCAACGAAGACAAACCTGCAGATTTCTTGGTGGAAGCCATAGAAATTGAAGAAGTTATGGATATCGACCCAACGGAAGGAATTGAAGAAGAAGCAGAAACTTAATAGCAAAATTTGTGTTTTTTCACGTTTGCAAAAGAATGTTTGCCATGAAAATTGATTTGTTTCATTTCTCTTAGAAAAACAATGGATAAGACCTAATGGGGATATCACGTAAAAAAACGCGCTTACCACTGTACCTCCAAGGTGGTGCGGAAAATGGTGCATTATCTCTGAGAAACGTAAATTTTTATACAAAACTACTATAAGTAAATATATAGTCCTTTATTTAAACAGGATTTTCCGCGACAACTTGCATATTTACATAATAAAGATAAATTGAAAAAAATGGCGGATTATTGCGATGTAGGACCTAAAAGTAAACTTTTCAAGCTTTCGATTGCTTTTTTAAAAAATTTTCTAGCGCATTTTTTCGCCAAGTTATGACGATTTTAATTTTAACGTTTCATCAAAAATTTTAAAAATTACTGAAAATGTCAATAGCTTGATTTTAAAGCAAAAAATTTTTGTAATTTTTTTCCTCTGGTACGGTCAAAATATGAAGTATATACTGTAATATCCTGCTAGCGTTTTTTTTTATAATTTGGAACCTACTTGTGACTAATTTTATAAAAAAAAGGCAAAAATTGCACGTAACAATTTGTTTAAACCATCATAGAATTTTCAGAAATTATCATAGAATAACGAACCAAATTGCATTAAAAAACTGGAAGTTTCTGCTTTTCAACGATTCTTTGATCATTTCTGTACGATGATTCGTTCAAAAGATATTTATATTTTTTGTGCGACGCTTCAATTTATTTGACGTCTGTCAGTACGCTCCGTAAATTTACCGCGCAGCGTATATCTTGCAAAATTTATTACGTAAAAAGTATTACTTGTACAAAAAAACTTATAAAACATTTTTTGTAGAAAATTTTATAAGCTACAAATTTTGTAATAACTATTTTTGCCGTAGGACTAATGAATAAAGAAATATTCGCGAAAAACTATTTTTCTTTACCTTTGCAAACTTCTGTAAAATTTATAGCAGGGGTCACATCGATGGGGACATTTCACATATTGTTTTTAACGACGAAATAAAGGTCTATGCAAAAATTTAGCTACATGCGAATTATTCCGCAAAAAAATACTAATTTCTCTGTACTATCTTGTGTCCCGTATAATTAAAAAAATTTTTTTAATTTTTATATTTCAAAATAGTAGACATAAATTTCATTTTATGTAAACAAAAGTAAACAAAAACTATTCAAATTATCAGTCGTATGTATAGACGGATACATGCGGATATCTCTCTTTCCATTGATTAACTATGTAATCACTTATATTACAGTAACAGAGATAAAACTCCTGCAGTTTAAGACATTGTTTCAAAATAACGGAACAATTATCAGGTATCCTAAGTTTTGCTGCAAAAGATATAACATCTTCAAGTGCCTGCACTGCGCTAATAATTCCAACTGGTGATCAGTGAGGACAGCTTTGGACAAATAAATTTCTTGCAAGTGTTGATAAGAAGAAAGTAATCTAAATAAGCCGTCATCTACTAGGTATTCGTCTCTGTAACAAAAATCATATAATTAGTACAGTATTTTAATTGCAAACAAAAAATTCATGTAACTTTTTCAAGATGCTCGCAAGAGAAGCAAACAAATTTCAATAAAGAATATAATAATGTGTATTTTAAAAGAAAATGTAGCACACACATACTTACAGACTAAGGTACACTTTTGTAAATTCTCACAGTTAGCGAGAGCATTAATATCCTGAGATGTAAGATCACGAAAGTCCAGTGAATATATTACTTCCAAGTCACGACATGAATTTGCCAACTCTATTAGAACTGCATCATTTATACAGTACGATTGTAACTCACGCATCCGTTGATTATTTTGAAGTATTTTGCAAAGACGTTCAGCTCTTATATGTGTATCACACAAGTTTATATGTTCCAAATTATTTAGCCTTTCGAGATACGAAAATCCTTCGTCGTCTATGCGATGACAACAATATAGATCCAATTCTAAGAAAATTTGTATTAGTTGTTATGTAATTTACCCATAATCTTGACAATTATATACATATACTATATGCATAGTTACCTTTCAAATTTTTGCATGTCTCTGAAATTTTAAGTAGGACAGGATTTAAATCCATGCAGCAGCCACTTAATCTTAAACGCGTTAAACGTTTGCCGCAATTATCAAGAAAGTTCACGAAATCATCAACATCAAAGTAGCTTCTTGTAAGATCTAATTGTTGTAAATATTTACATCTAGGTGTAAAATAACAAAATATATCGCACATATATTTGTCAGATTTAATGCATCGTATGTTCAAACGTGTATAGAGTAGAGGATCCCGTGTTAAAAAATCAAAGCGCTTATTATTTACTTCATTCATGCGGCATAATGTTACCAAATCTAAGTATTTAAATATTTTTAGTAGTATTTCATTCTGTAAAAATAAAATATAATACAAAATAAATACTTTAATACTCAAAGTACGAAATGTCATTGCAATAAATATTGTGATGAGAAATAGACTTCTTAAAATACTTTACAGGAAGCGCAGATAAACTGCAACGTGATGGCTCCTTATAACTTTTCAATAGAATACGACGCGAGTCCTGACCAAGAGTTGCACATATCCAGGGATTACCTCTTGAGATGCCTTTTTGTGCTTCAAATTACTTTTATAATTAATCCTTCTTATTTCGCTGCAAATATCATCGGAACAAATTAATTTTTATTATTAACAGGAAAAAAAGATTTAAATAATACCTAATGTACAATAGTAATACCTTTTATAAATAACACAATATTCAGGAAAATTTCGTTGCAGATGAACTATATCCAAATGCGCACTTTTTGAATCTGCTGTTAAATTATGAACATTGTCGTGGTGTGAAGAGTACATGCTGTTAATTCTTTTTAACAGATTACTTAAACTCTCATTAGAATTTCTAGGAAGGATCAAATCTGATGTACCGATAAGCATCACAGCATCTAGTACTGCATAAGAATCATGTGAGCTGTTTTTAAACACTAGTCTGAGCATTTTAGTTTTGAAGTCGCATGGATGCGATAACGGTGGAGAAAATAATCTTGATTTTGGAAGTACAATCTCTGACGATTCATTCCACAACTGAATCCAATGATTATTGGAATCTTGAGCCAAAATTTGAATTACGCCTCTATTTGAATTACGAAATATTTCGTAAATAGAGACTCTGACTGGATACACAGCTTCATGAAACTCGATATCTTAAAAATAGAAAATATAATTATACTCTCTACTCAACAAAAGCGTATCTTGTTTACACAGGAAAAAATAATACGTAATTTTAACATTTTTTACATGTCCCAGAATGTCCACTCTAAATTTTAAGTTAAAATGACTCATTCATCGTGTGGTACTTGTCAACAAATTAGAACGGTTAATTAATTGACATTATACTTTACATTTATATTTGTTTTTTTGATTTTATTTTTTAAGTTATATATTAACACATGATAGTAAGGCGTTAGACCACCTTGACGCCCGGAAAAAGCATGTTTTTTGCGATTTTTTTATAAATAAACAATAAAGAAAAATAAAAATGTAATATAATATTATAAATATATAATGTTTCCACTAAATAAAAATTTTTTTTTTATATTTTTCAAGTATAAAATGGCAACGTAAGAGTCGTCCACTTTAATGCGGTTTTGAAAAGGCTCTCCGCGGCACGCAGCAGAAGTTGTCGGCATCTGAATGTGGAATAAATTTCAAATTTTTTCATAATCCACATTAAATTTACTAGAGAAGTACATACGGATATGTAAAAAAAATGATTTTTATAAAAATGGTGAGCATTTGAAAAAAAATGCAATTATTAAGCAAAAAAATCCGTAGAAAAATGCCTGTAAGTTTAAAAGTTTTTGATGTATTAAAAAATCCATAGGTACTTCTTTAGATAATTTAGTTTTAAAGATTCTGTCAAAATTTCAAGTAAAACGGTTGAAAATTATTAGAGTTATGCTGCGTACCGATTTGAAAAATGTTGTTTTGAGAAAAATGCGTTTAAAGTTTTGCGTTACTATATTTTGCCAATGGAAAAAGATATTCAAATGTACCTTTATTCCGCAATATTGTTTTCAAGACCCTAAAGAATATTTTAAGCAAAAAAATTCGATTTTTTGAAAGTGCCAAGGTGGTCTAACGCCTTAATTTTGCAGATTTTACTTAAATTATATGTAATGGAAACATTTAATTTTAGTCAATTTATTATTTTGTGTGTCAAATTTTACGAGTATTTAAAAATTTACTTTAACATTTATTTATGTGTTAAAATAACTTTAAAACATGTTGATTTTTTAAAGCATTGTGTTA
>JASTWK010001364.1:0-37275 GCA_030770225.1 Temnothorax unifasciatus
GTTATGGTCGGATTAATCGAATAATTCGACCAAGATCCATGGTCGAAACGTCTGACGACTAATCCGACAAAAACCAATGGTCGAATTGTCACGACACTGCCAAGTGTTGTCGATTAAAATAGAGTCTTTCTTGTCAATCACTTATTGACGAAACAAAAATATACTTTTCTGTTAAAATAATTATTGTCCGTAAATATTGCATTAAATCGATAATCTTTATCATTTCCCATTTTCCTTTCGCTTCCTACTTCCCATTCCGATTCCTACCATTAACATATGAATAGCGAAAGTATCTAGCTCCAAGTATTGCTAGAGAAATAATTATACTATGTGGATATCAGAAATAATAATTTCTATTCCCTGTTGCTCCGATTCCATACCACGAATTAATCTCGTGAGATGTATCCGTTGCGAGAAACAATTGTCGCCTCGATATAATTACTTTCGTTGTTAATTACGAGAGTTTACTAATTTCGTGGATTACAAGAAACGCGAATTGTAAAGACGATCGCGTTTGACTTCTAATTTCTATCGCATTTCGAGAGATAATGACGCACGGAGCTTGTCGGTTTGAAATAGTTTGAATCTCGCCGCGCGAATGTAAACAAAAGGTGAGACGTCGCGCGTCGTGTATACCAGTATACTTACAATAGTACGTTATATTGTAAAGAAACACAGAGCGTTAGGAGAAGTGTGTTAGTATCTCTCGAGACACGGTCGCGAAAGGTGTCACCCGGAAAAGCTAAACGCGATCATCCATTGTAACTCACCATTCTTAGTTCGCTGAGAATAATTAACACCCGTTATTAATGACTCGTAAGTGATCAAAGTGACAGTTTATGCGAGCATCACCGAATTGCAATATGGCTGAATATGGTAAGTTTTTATACGCAACGAAAACCTGCGTGTCGCGAAATATTTAACACTTGCTATAAAATTAACACACGTTGAATATTTTGTTTTCTTATATCGAATTGATTTAAAATCCATTTGTAATAGAAGGATAGTAGTATTAATACCGTAGAATATAATAATCTTCGCGTTTTGACATAGAATTTATCAAATTAAAGAACTACAATTACGAAGAATTTTATAAAAATTGAAGCAAAAATCAGAGCCAATTATCACTCGAGTATATTGCGTGTTTAAAGTACTGATACAAGTATTTTCTCAACAAGTATCATCCCTAATTGCATTTTAAACGCCAACTTGCAAGCGGATTCCCTTAGTGAATTTTGTCAAGTTCCGTATATCCCCGGACAGGAGAGCTTGATTGAATAACCGATCAACGGGCGCGACTGGCGGCAGTTATGCATGTATGTATGTATGTTAGAAACTTGTTTAGCGCTGTCCCTCGGGACTGAAATTCTGCGGTGGCGTCGGCTGTTGCAGTCGGTTCTCCAGACATGTAAACTCGCGCCAGCCGATATATACGCATCCGTACCATCGCAACAGCCGTGCTTAACTCGGTTTATAACCGCTGAATGTGTCCTCGAAAGTAAAAGCTTAGAACTCGATCTTCACCCCCCGGGCGGGGTTCACGCAAGATTTTCATTATTTCTGTTATTATGTGGAGAGAGAGAGAGAGAAAATTAACATTAAACTAGCTTCTAAATCTAAATATATATGATAAAATTGTTTGATAATTGTATGATAACAATCGTAAGATAAAGCTATCACTTATTTTAAATGCGCGGCGTAGTTTCTTTCTCGACAAAAATTAAAATTAAATTTCAAAGATCTCGCGCTAAGACCGTAAATGAAGGTTATCAGTATCCAATGGGAAGAGTAATATTAGACGCCGAGAGCGATGTAATACATTACATTGTAGGTATGAGACGAGAAGTCATCGATATATCTCTCGGGCTCCTTCGCTCCGCAGCGCTATAAATAACAACTGCCGATATAATCGGGTCGGGCGATATTCCACAAAATTAGAAAAAGATTCGATATAGAAAAAGAAGTGCCTTAATACAACTCATCGATCGTTGTTTATCTCATCCCCCTTTTTCCCTCCCAACATAATTTTCCCTCCTTCGTTGTGGCGTACCTATACACCAAAGAATGCACAATGCAATCAGTGCGGCGCGGCGATGTGAGCCAAACCAAATTATCAGCGTCGAGATAAGCCAACCAGATATCGCTCGCTAAGACCAGCCGTGTGATCGAGATTCCTTTAATAGCTTCCGGATGGAAACGCCATCAGCGTGAACCGGATCAACGAATTTCCTAATATCTAAGCATCGATCGATCGTGACGGCTATTTACTTTATACTTCATCCCCTTCCTGCCTTTCCCCTTTACGCGATGCGAGCCACCAAGCCAAGACGAGAACGCGATGGCCCAGAAGCCGAAACGGGAGCAGTAGCGAGAAGAGAGAGAGAGAGAGATACCTTGGTTCCTCTATCTCTCACCTCTCCTTCTTCCCCAAGGTCTCTCATATTTATATACAGTTCTATAACGGAAAGTCAATTTAAGACCAACGCTGGTATAATGAAAGCTAATTAGGAAATTTTCCGATGACGGTCCCCGCGAAATTAATCGACTCCCGCGTTCCAACCCAGGTAAACGAATCTCCGATAACACGTATTGCCGGCTGGTAATAAAGTTCGATAGGTTCAAGCGCGGATGACGCGTTCGTTACTTTTTCCTCAAGACTCTTAATCCTATTTAAGCAGGCGCTTCCGTTAGTCGAGTCCCCTATCGAGGATTCATCGGTAGAGTCTCGGCTGCCAGCGCTGATTTCCGTACGACGAAAGCGAAACGTGGCGAAGAACGTCGTGATATCCAATTATACGCAAATTAAATTTTCCGCGGCATCAACGAATTATCGATCTCATGAGAATATCGGAGATTTTCTCTGAGCTTATCAATGAGGGAAATCTCCGAACGTTTACTAAGAATTTATCAACGGCATAACGCGCGCTAAATAAATTGATTTTCAGACGAGATGTGTCAGCGCACGACTAACACGAATTATAATTTAAATGGAAGTAATAACGCGTAACGTAACGTATAGCGCGAAGCAAGGGATTAAATTAATAACTCCAACTATTGTGTGTTACGGCGTAATTCGCATGAAAATCTACCTCCTTGCCGAAAGGCTGCGCTTAATGTTTTATTTATCTCCGCGTCAAATTATTTGTGCATAATGAGAACGCGGTGGCTCGCCTCGCATGAAACCGCGTTGCTCGCAAACGAGTTTTTCATTAGCGAAATATCAAGTACTTAAACGGGGCAGAGAGTGGGCTCTGAAAGCCGATGTTCCTCGCAGACGAGGGGGTGCGTCGCTACCCTTTCAATGAAAGAACTAACGTACCTTAGCTAATGCCTATTTTTGCAGCGCAACTTTTTTCTCGTCGCGGCACATTTCCCGTAGGCGAAAAAGGGACATTTACCGCTTCGTTTCGTCGTTAAGCCGTCTGCGCGCGGCATGCGCGAGTCTTGCGATGAAAATTGCATTACGTTCGCCGGATAACTCCGTTTGGAAAGTGGCCGCACGCGAACATAACGGCGGTCAGAGACAAGTTAATTTTACGCCGATTAATATTGACTCTCATTTTACATTCGAAGGTTCCTTCCTCTACTCTGCTCTGTTTCGCGCGCGATATTCCGCGTGCAAAGGATAACATTTATACAATCCAATCACAGAGCCGTCAGCGTCTTAAGACATTACTTAAGACGATCTCGAAGACTATGAATACCGGCCTTAGAATTAATTTCAATTATTTAGAAGTTACCCGGTACAAGTAAGAATTAATTTTAAGTATTTACAAGTCACCCGGTATTATTTGAAGCAATTTTGGAAATTTAGAAGCCGCCCAGTGGCTTTGGTAATAATCTTGGAATTTTTGGGGCACTCGAGAAATTTTTTGATATTTTGCTGTACGCTCCCGGCTATCAAATCGATTAACCAAGTTGACTTACCACTCTACAATCTCTGTAATCTTTGTTCTTCTTCGTCCACCTCGTGTAAAGTCCATCGCACGCAAAATTGCATAGCCTAGCATAAGCGTAATATAAAGGCTATAATACACAAAATGCATAGCGTAGCATAAGCATAGCACAAGACCGCTGGACCAATGAGCATCCAACATAATGTCGCCATATTAATTTACGTAAGATGCTCATTGGTCCAGCGGTCTTATGCTATGCTTATGCGACGTTATGCATTTTGTGTGTGACGGCCTTAAGACCGCTAAACCAATGAGCATCCAGCATAAAGTCGCCATATTGATTTACATAAGGTGCTCATTGGTTCAGCGGTTTTATGCAGCCTATGCAATTTTGTGTGCAATGGCCTTAAAGCGGGAAACACAGGCTTTTGCATAACGCATAATACGTAAGCATAAGAAAATTGATTGGTTTATTTTTTTGTACACATGTGTATGGACCAATCAATTTTTTTATGCTTATGCATTATGCGTTGTGCAAAAATTTGTGCTTCCCGCTTAAAGCCTGTATCAGACTACGGATTGGGATTGAGATTGGATTGAAATTTGACCAATCGGAGCAAAGTTTACTAAACCTGAGATCAGTTTTCTTTATTCTGATTGCTTAAATTTCAATCCAATCTCAATCCCAATCCGTAGTCTGATACGGGCTTAAAAGGATTCTATGGCTGCGTTTTGCCGAACCTCCGCTAGCTAAGCCGCTATGTAACAATTGAATGTAATTCGTTCTTACCTTTGGATCCAACCAATCACATTTAATTGCTACCCAACACTCTTCTCCGTCGGATATACTCATTGGGCGCGTTCAGCAGATCAAGCTGCTGAGTAGCAATCGAACGTGATTGGCTCTTATTTTTAGAACCAACCAATCAACGCAGTGTTGATAAGACAAACTCAACAGTTGTGTTTGCTGAACGCGGCCATTGTAACTCGTATCATACAAATATATTCAGTTAGTTATGGTAAAAGCACGAGCGTATCTAATTTTGATCGTGCCCTTAAAATTAATCAAACAAGGACAGATGTGTCTCGTTAGACAAGGACAGATATAGATGTGTCGTACAACATGGAAAACAGGACTAGAAATATTGACATTATCAACATGAAGAAGTTTGGCCTTTGCTATAAGATCCCCTCAAGTATGATCTTAAGACGCCATTAACCAATCACAGAGTTGTATTAGCATCTTAAAGACCATCGCACGTAACAAAGTTTCAGTCATAATAGTAAGGCCGTAAGGAAATAGACCAATCACAGTCGATTATTCTTCTTGAGCTCAAGGAATAATCGAGTGGCTTAAGATGGCTTAAGAACCATCTGTGAATACCGACCTTAAAGCTTTCGTAAGTCGTGAGTCGTAAGAAATTGACCAATCATCAGTTGATTATTCTCCTCAAATTCGATTGGCCGCGTTTAGCGGACACAACTGTTGAGTTCGTCTTATCAACACTCTGCGTTGATTGGTTGGTTCTAAAAGTAAGAGCCAATCACGTTCGACTGCTACTGAGAGGCTTGGTCTGCTGAACGCGACCATTGTGATTGGTCAATTCTTGCGACTCACGACTTTGCGACTCCCATTGGGCGCGTTTAGCAGACCAGGCCGCTCAGTAGCAGTCGAACGTGATTGGCTCTTACTTTTAGAACCAACCAATCAATGCAGAGTGTTGATAAGACGAACTCAACAGTTGTGTCTGCTGAACGCGGCCATTGTAAACCCCGCATAACTGTTAATATCGCCTGATTGGATTTATGGATTTATGATACGTATGTATATTTATACATATTACATATATATCGCGCATCAATATTGCGCTTGAAGAGAATGGAGAGTAGTATGTATGTATGTAGACACTCGTACATACATACATAATAGATTCAAAAATCCGAAAGTCATTCCGAAGAACCGTGCGTCACCGATATCACGAATAACAATGCCGACGATGCGTAACGCTCTGTCCCTTTCTCCTCTCTCTCTCTCTCTCTCTCTCTGTCTCTCGCTGATAATTTTGATTGGCCAACAGAACTCAGAACACGATTCAACATGGAGTACAACGTGGGTACGTGCTGAATCCTGTTTATTTCTCGTGCTTTTCGTGAAAATTTCCGACATTCGATTATTCTTTGTTTCCGTTTTACCATCTCTCTTTTCGATCGCGTGAGAAATCCGACGGGCGGACAGATCAAGACAGATAGATCGCGGCATTTCATCGAATTCGAAACATCCTGTCGGCCCTGTCGGTCCCTGTCGCATGTGCACACAGCCACACATGTGCATTGTCCTGTGTGCAGACGTGCATCGTGCACTGGTGCACTCGTGCAGTGTGGCGGGTGGGCAGCCGCCAGTACAGTGCGTTTGTATTGTATCAGTTATATTTGCATCTGTATGTCAGATAATTTTATGACGGTGATGCCTTGATGCTCGTCATTGTCGTCGCGAGCTTGTTCTAAGGGAGTTTGTGTATTTGTGAATTATCCGAAATTCCGATGCAACGACGTACGTTTGTTCCGTTTGACCGTTCCGATTTCCGATCGCGGAAATATTTCCAAAACGTGCGCGGATGTAGCTCGAAATTCTAACCTCTTACCATACTAACGATTAACTAATAACTACTAGCCGCTCGCTCGATGCCAGCAGCCAGGCATCTTTCCTTCGTTTCGCATCATCGCATCTGCGTTTGGTATCGCGGTTGGGTTGGCGCAGTAATTTCACTCAATATCGCTCGACAAACATTACTCGAGACAACTCGAGCTCTGAATGCTTTGATTCGCGATACGATTACTTGGTTAATCACATTTCTAAGATAGTTGTGTCGTGTACGCGCAACCGCGCCAGGAACGACTTGGGGCTCTCGCCGATTACCACGTTGACGGTTGACGTACAATGTATTTTGTTTTTTTTACCTCTCTAGATACGGTAAAGAGCGACAACAATGACAGCTGTCGCAACTCGTCCCCTTGTCCGGAACTCACGTCGAATCCAAAGTCCATTGAAAATTCAGCGACGGATACAAAGGAATCTACGATGGAATGCGAAAACAATATCGACAACTCGGGGGATACGGTCGTGGCGGCCGCGACCTTGCAAGAACCATCCACAGAGAATATAGACTTTACAGTGATTTACAACAAACAGAAGATTAGTGTAAATTTTGCCTTCGATGGTACGGTTGCCGAGTTAAAGACATATTTGCAAAAAATTATCTCAGTACCACAAGCGATGCAGAAAGTTATGTTTAAAGGATTAGCCAAAGACGATCAGACTCTTAGAAACTTGGGGGTCACGAAAGGTACGAACCAATCGAGGCATGCCGTTGAAAGTATATGTCTTGATGTATAATTGTGTGCAAACACAATTGCATTTCATTTACTCTTTGTGACTAATTGAATTAACAACTTGTTTTATGAAAAATGCTCAAGGTGCCAAAGTCATGATAGTTGGATCAAAGTTAGATGACGTATTGGCTGTGTCAATTCCAACGAAACAAGACCTCATCGACGAGGCTGTTTCTTCGGTGAGCAAAGAACCTCTTTCGCAGCAGAAAGTCCATAGGAAAGTTTTAGACAAAGGTATTCCAGAGGACGTGATGCCAGGAATACTAGATAGTAAGGTTGTATAATCTGTATAAAGCCTGTTTTTTTTTTATTTATGTATTTAATAAATACGAAATCTGTTGTACTACAACTGATGTCGGTTTAATGAAACGTAGGAACCCCTGCCCGATTTTCCATTAGCCGGAATGCTTAACAAGTCTGGAGGAAAAGTCAGACTGACATTTAAATTGGAACAAGATCAGCTATGGATCGGCACGAAAGAAAGAACGGATAAAATACCTATGAATTCGATAAAAGGTGTACACAGTGAACCTATTCACGATCATCCTGAATATCATGTTATGGTATGTGTATCGTTTAGACTAGCTTATCACTTATTAGATATCGCTGCACATTCAATCGTTGACTATTCCGATTATAATCTTCAAAACTTGCAGGCAATACAATTAGGCACTACGGAAGCATCGAGGTATTGGATATATTGGGTCCCTGCGCAGTACATATCGGCTATTAAGGACGCTATTCTTGGCAAATGGTGTTACTTCTGATTGATAATCGCTAGAAATCTCGATTTCTGTAAAGCTTAAAGCTCGGGTGTAAACATTGATACAAACACTGCTGTTACATTGACATAAAAACTGTCAGCTAGTCACACACTTTTCTAACAGTAAGTAATAATTTATTTTGAGTTGCATTATCATTGCGAAGAATACCCAATAAATGTAGTCTGTCCCGTTAAAAAAACGATTTTGGTGACTAGTCTTGATTTATTGGGAACAAAGGATATGATCAGTATGCCAAATGTTTTATATTTTCATAGTCCAGATTTACGTACATGCCCTTTCTACTCTGCTGAAAGTAAGGTAGTCTTGAGAACTGTGATTAGCAAAACTTCCACAATTAATAAATGTGTTGTGATAATATTACGTAGAATTTTTGACAATGCGATTTAAAGAGACTCATATCTTTTTATCAAAGCATGTCTACAAATTTTATTCAAAATCTAAGATATTCGATTTGTTTGTAAATCCTTCTTGCGATAAAAAAATGTATTTTTTTTTTGTGGATATTATAGCCAAGAGTTTTAATTTCAATGATCTAGAGTATTATTTGTATTACTTGTTTAACAAAGCAACAGTTTTTATGAGACTCAATTATACGTCAATTAACCCTTTCGCTGCAAAAAGCTCTTATATTTATTTTATATTTAGAAATATGCGTAAGAACGTATATTTCTATTTTCTCCAGTTTTCGACGTTTATGACAAGAAAAAGTATATATCACGACAGATATTTAAAAATTAGATATAATTGCAGGCAAGTTAAAAGAAATCATTTCGAATAACGATTAAAATATTCGCAAATTTATATCTTTCTCGTATTAATTTTTGCAAGTTTTGCGTTCTTTACGCCGGAAATGCTTGCCTTCCGCACACGAGTGTTTTTTGTTACGAGCGCGTCGTAGCGAGAGGGTTTAAATCAACGTTGCATTTACAAGCAAACTTTTGAAACGATAATATCTATGCAACTTATGATTTGTTATTATTCATTCATACATTTTTATTACTCATTCGTAACATTCGGGTTGTCGATTAATTTGATTTAACGCGATCGATCATATGTGTACACACAGTCATAATTCAAAAACTGTATGAGAGCTATTCTTAGTACATGATAAAATTTTACAAAGTTTTACTTTTTCTCGTAGCTTCTGCAACAAAAAAAACACACACACACACACACACAATCTTCTTTGCGTAATATAGACTACAGCACTTTATGGGAGCTTTCCAGCAAGCGACACGAGTCGACACAAACGTCGTTGTTCTATCTTCCTTTTTTGACAATAAGTAACAAAGATAAAACGATACTTGTGTCAACTTGTGTCGCTTGCTGGAAAGCT
This sequence comes from Temnothorax unifasciatus, assembly GCA_030770225.1. NCBI lineage: Eukaryota > Metazoa > Arthropoda > Insecta > Hymenoptera > Formicidae > Temnothorax > Temnothorax unifasciatus. Next base: position 9,408 of record JASTWK010001364.1, read on the forward strand.
CCCTATATTACTATTGAGCCAAGCTACAGCAATTATAAATAAACAAAAGACGAATTGATAAGTTTACACTTTAGTGCCTGCGTTTGTTCATTCCCATTGGGAGATATTGGGAAAATAAAATATATGATACACACACATAACGTGTGTATTATAGATTTTATTTTCCCGATAGCTCCCAATATGAATAAACGAACGCGGGCAGTATCGTTGCGTTAACTCAACAGCAGAATAACAACGAATTTCGCGCTGAATAAAATTAAGAAAATCCGTTCAATATTTTGTGATTGGCCTAGTTGAATAAAATAACATGTAAAAAAAAGAGGTCAAAGTGAGTCCACATATTGCTATATCACAGTCTGTAAGGATTATGCGTAAAAGATTCATGTATACTCTTTAGCGTTGCAACTGCTGTAAATTAGGTTTTATACCGTTTGAATCGTATAACCGCAAGAATAAGATAAATCAAAATTTGTAATTCTTACGACGGTTAACAACTGTCGAGAAATCTACTTCGGAAGTCTGAATGGGACTTGTACATTAGTTGTGTGATTTGATAAAATAAATACTTCTGAGACTTTTGTTTTTTAATGCTTAATCTTTTTAATCGCAGTTCTACCCGATTAGGTAGAAATATTACTGTATCATGTAAATGTACACGTGTGTCATAATGCAAGCTGTTTTTCTTAACGGAGGCGGAAGACACATCTGTTGAACATACGATGCAGGAAACGTCTTGTTAAAGTACTTAGCCGCGACTAAAGCAGACTTCCATTCCAAGGCAGATGTGAATGCCATTGGAAGGAGAATCCCCACCAACTGGGAGATGAAAGTTTCCGTCGTATAATCGATAGCAGCTCTGGAGCTCTCGCAGCTCGCAGTACGCGTATATAGCTCAAGGACGAGCAAGATGTTGCGTGTACAAGCGTGTAAATATGGGCTATATTATTTATCTCATCGTATGTATTATTTATATTTTAAACCGATGATTTGTCTTGGCCAAGATTGATGCACTGAACCATGACGTGAGAAATGACGAGAAATAGCGAAATATTGTGTGTGCAAGCTTGAATTTATAATTCAGATATCTTCTGGCAATGTAAACAATCAAACCACGTCAAGATCTAAATAAAGCAAATGATTCATATACTGTACAAATACACGCATTTGTCGGGACAGTGATGATAAATGTAAGTATCAACGCGCGATGTTAGCGATACATCATAAGCGATTACCAAGATGGGATACAAGTGGTAGTGCTATTACAGTAATTACTATTAACGTATCGTTAAGACAAATTGAAATTATAACACGGCACAAGTGTGATACCTGCGTTGTACAAGAGTGAGAGAGTGGAATATTGAGAACGCGAATTATATTCCGCATTCTACATGTGTCGAGACGAGAAATTTAATTTATATCTACATTAATGAGAGGTACGAACGCGAGTAACTCTAAATAGCTTTCCACGAACGAAATGAAAAGCGAAGATACGAATGGTCGGAATGATAGATTAATCAATCAAGGATCTATCTAAATTACTCTAGAATGTCAGTGACAGGGAGTAGTGGGGAGTTGATACGAGAAGCATTTCTTAAATTAACTGAAAATTATATCCAACACGGAGCTGTGATAAACGATTTAAAATCCATTACTATGACTAGTAATGCTCAAGATGCCAAGAATCGTAACTTTGCAACGCGGTCCAAGAAATTGCTGGTGTTGCTATTCGTGCCAGTTCTTTATGGTATATTTAATAGATATTTTTACACAAATGTAATTTCGAGTTTTCAAGGAACTCGATGCTTACTGCCGAATAATTATCTCGTATGGGAGTTCACGAGACCGTTAACGAATTGCGATTACTGTCGCGACATTGAAGCGCCATTAATCTTGCCAAATTTGACCAAAGAGGAATTTCGCACTTATTCCTATTCATCGCGACCTATGATAGTGAAGAAAGCAGCCTGTAATTGGCGCGCGCGTAAAGAATTTACTCTGGAATTCTTTCGGAATTTGTACGAGCGTATCGAGGGTGCCTACGAGTCGGTAGAAGAGGAATGCCAGTTTTTACATTTTAAAAGTAACTTCGCGAACCTGCGCCAAGTATTCGCGATGAGCGAAGATCGAGCGTTACATCGAGAGGGCCAAGATCCCTGGTACGTCGGTTGGAAAAATTGCCATCCACAGATTCTAGATGCCATGAAGCACTTTTACAATGTACCTCACTTCCTGCCGGATGACGCGGAAATTCCGTACAGCAATTATATTTTCATGGGCTATGAGGAAGGTGCCGTTATGCACGTGAGTTTTTTTTAGCCGAACAATTAGCCGCGTGCGGCATTGCAAAAGCGCGGTATTATCTCTATCTACTTGAAGATATTTTTTATTCCCTTCTCTCTAGCTGGATTACATATCGAGACTGATGTGGCAAGCGCAGATAACGGGTAGCAAAACGTGGATCCTAGCTCCAACGCCGGAATGCGATAGCGAATGTAAATCTTTCGAGTTCTCCGTCGATGTAACGGATGTCGTACTGTTGGATACGCGGATTTGGTATCACAGTACTCGTATCGAAAACGGAAATCTTAGTTTGACAGTCACCGCCGAGTACGGGTAAACTTTTAAAACTTTTTTACGCATCTCAGAGCGTATGTCTATAACAAATATCTACGAAAATTGCTTGGATAGGATTCTAGGCAGTTTGTTTTTTATCCTTTTGCGAATACTGATTCGCAAAAATTGGTTACAATAAACGTTACCTATTTCATATCCAGTATTCCGTTGATCGATGCAAACATTTTTCATTACACATTGCCATCTCAATGAATAAAATTATTTTGTTAAACAAAAAGATTAAATTGAACGCATTTTAAACGAATAGCTATTGAGCCCATATAAGAGTAGGTAGGTCTCCTTTTGTACATAATATAAACTAAATATAAAATATACATAATATAAACTATCTTTTATTGAATATTGTAATTAGAGATAAATCTCTTTCTCTCTAGCTATTGGCGAAATAATTTCATAAAAATGTATTAGATCGTAAGATCGATACTGATGTTTGTTTTTATACTCGACAACATTGTTCGACTACTGTGTCATAATATTGATATATTGAATATTTTTAAGAAACTTTCAATAAAGACTTGGTAATATATACATATTCATTTATAGCAAATTCATGGTCATACAAATCGTTTACGTATTTACATGTGTGTAAACATTTATTCCGTAATTATATAGACTCGTGTGAAACACAACAATACAATCGTCTTCAAGAAATAACATGTACATAAGAAATTATTATTAATACTCGCGTTAATACATAGTAGTATTGTTGCAAATACCTGCGGTAATACCTGTGCTTTAACATTGCATAGCTGTAACGAGAAAAATCTAGTGCACCTTTAACCATCATCTTGAATCTACGTATTCAGATTCAAGAGTTGCTGTGTAACAAACGTCGACAGTTTGCTACGTTAAATGCGCGACAGCAAATTTGCAGTATTCGCCTAAAGTGGAATGCATATCGATTGCACTATATAATTAGCTTGTGTAATACGATACATTTTCACTGATATTTCTTTGTATAGGCTGGTGGACTCTCCTGAAATATACACGACAAAATTTATTATATATTTATATAATATGCCTCGAAATTACAAATATATTATTTCAAATGTACTCTTACACATCATATATACGAAAATTGCTCAGTCTCTATATAGGACTCGATAAAAATATTCCATCTTCGATACATGGGTATAAATATAATATTAGGTACACAATGTGGCGACCAAATTTTTGATATCTACCGATACTAGGTAATCTTTCAATAAGATAATCTACATTGCTCGTGATGAAAATACAACCGAGTTGTAGAATGAGACCAAGTATTCTGTTTTACATCAGGTATGTCCAAGAAAAAAAATCAAGAGAAATCATAGAACAAAAAAAAATATTTTAAAAAAAAAAAGCATGTTCATGTGAATGAAAATATACATGAATAATAAAATAAACATTGTATGTATTTGAAAACGTTGCAAATATCATAAACTTTTGGACATCACTATAAATAGTATAAATATATTTGACATGTGTCTAAAATATAACACTTACGTAATATTCTGGTGGTGGAACATAAGCGCATTGAGGCCTATTGGGATCATAATATGCGCTCTGTGCAGCTTCAGCAGCCTTTGCATCTAATGGAAAAAAGAACGGCAACGTGGAATAATGCGAGTTGAGTACAAGTAAAAAAAAAAAAGGTGTCACATTACATTAATTATTAAATTGACCACGGCAAATTTTTGACTAGATTTTTATTAAATTCTAAAGTGATTTCCTTGACAAAAAAACGTCAACACATTTTTAAATTAAATTTGGAGGTACAAATTAAATTTGGAGGTACGAGTAAATAACAATAATAATAAACATTATATTTTAAACGATAAATTGTGCATAATAGATTTAATGAAAGTTGACAAATTGGGATGAATGAACATTGTTCACAATTTAATTTATATTAAACAAAGGATATGATTGTGTGAAAATCGTCAACGATCATATCGTTAAAATTTAATGCAAGGACGCGCGCGCGTGCGACATAAATTTTACTATATAATTACATAATTTTAGCGTTATTATTAATTAAGTACATACAAACATAGTTTCTATTCGATGTTCTGCATTTATTTTGTCCTGGCATGATTTTGTATTCAAGTTTTAACCGTTTTTTTAATCGAATGCGAATCGAACCGTTTGACGATCGATAAAAACATTTATCTATATACTCGTGTAAATTATATTTGAAATGTGCACAATATAAGAACGCGGATTAAGAGTGGACTTGACACACACAGTCTACTATATCTGTCTATCCAAGCCGTTTACCGATCTACTGGCAACTACGAGATAATAATTGTGCGAAGTGAAAGCCAATCTTATTTCAGATCGTGTAAGGACGCGTTACGCAATCGTATTGCTTAATATTTTAAACTTTCAAGTTTAGCGGGTATTCGCGTTAATCCTTTTAGCTATCTCTCCATTTGGAGGTGAAATCTTGAATTGACAGGTTTAAATAAAAACAGCAAAAATTATATTTAATCAATATTTAATATTAATTAATTATATTTAATCAATATTTAATTTTATATTAATAGCATACGTTTAATATATATAACGTACACTATAATCTTGTGGAATCAACGCATATAAATATAATTCTTTGTTATATTTAATGCAATTGCGAAAAGTATGTATTATATATTTTTACTAAGCTATCGATATTTAGAAAAAATATACATACTTGATTTGCACAAGCGTATATATCATTTCTGAAGCATGTTTAGCGCATTCTTTTGTAATTCTTTCAAGTCAAAGCTCGTCGTAATTTATAATTTGCTGACAAGTGTATATGTGTATGCGTGTGCACGCGCGCGCGTGCGTATAGGGGTACATATGTATATATATGTATATATATAATTTACAGATATACAGGTATATATACATATATATATATTTATTCATTACAACTCGTTAGTATTGATGTGGATATGGATTATAAGATCCCGGCTGTTGATTGTACGGTCCAGGCTGCGTATAGCCGCTTTGCGGGTATGCCGAATACGGTGGTGGATTAGACGAATAACCGCTATAAGGCGGTTGTCCATAACCGCCGGGATACGCACCTGCATGGGACATCGGCTGGTTATTGTAATTCGGATTAGCCCATCCAGGAGCTCCTGGTTGACCCACTGCAGCTCCGGCGCCTTGATGTGGCGGGCCGCTCGCGTATCCGTATCCTGGCTGTATGCCGGGATACGGTGGCGGACTGTCTGTCATAAAGACTGTATTTCCTAGAAAAGAAGAAGCAATTTAATATGACGAATTTTATACACAATAAACACAAAAGGGGGAGGGGAGACAAGTTTAACTATACAGTCCTTGGGTTCCGTAAAGCGCTTATGCGTCCATTTTCTATGATAAACGTTACGTATGCTATAGATAAAGCAAATTTTTACGTTTCTTTTAACATTATAATATGACGAGGCATACGATATGCACTTAATAATATAGGGGAAAATGTTTTTTTTTTTTTTTTTCACTAGTGAACGTTTCAGTGTTGCGTACGCATCAAGACCAAAATATTCTTCTCGCGAGATAAATGTAAAAAATTTGTGTCGAGAAAAAGTTACGTGTTTGACGAGATAAATATCAAGAGTTTACTCGTTTCTCAACTTGTTCCCCAACTGTATATACAAAGGAATTTTCAAGTCGTTGGATATTGTGCAAGTTTATCACGAAATCTATCCAAGAAATTGCAAGATACACATTTTCCAAGATTACTCAACCGAGCTATTGGATAGCAATTGGATCGCTATTAGATGGCAAGCTAGATCTCGTTGTGAGACCAACACACTTGAGAACATATGGAATGTTTCTATTGAAAATTTTCAAGAGTCGATATTAAACCTGGCGGAACGTCTGGAAATACGTTGGTCGGAGGCATCCATCCGTAATATCCAGTTGCGGGAGGTTGATAAGCCGAAGGTTGCGCCGGATACCAATCGGATAACGGAGGCGTATAAGGCGGTGGGGCGTCATTCGCTGGACCGTTGCGTTGAGCTAAAAGTCACGTGAAAATTCATATTTTCATCGTACAGCCATTAGACATCTCTGACGCACTTGCGTCAATTATATTTATAAAACATCTTACCCATTGCTGCGGCTCTGAGCAAAGCTTGAGCAAATTCCACTGCTCCGCCACTCTTGAATCTCAATTTAAATTTGCATTCTCCAATCCAATTACCATTGGGTTGAGCGCGGCATTTGCCTCCTATGTAATTAGCACCGAAAACCGGCTGTTCCAGTCCTACTTCGCTCAACGTAATAAACGGGAAGCTGAACGATTGCATCTTTTCTTTTTGATCTTTAGCATTGAAGATCATCCTATGCGTCGTCAGGTACAATCTGCCATGCTTCTTCCCAATAAACTCTGCTTGTTCTTGTCCATGAAATTCCATGTTGACATTGTCGCAGAAGAGGATGATGCTAGAGAGAGAGATAATGAGTGGGATTCGTACACGGTCACGGTGGTAGGTGGTACACGGCACTACACGGAATTCAGACGATTCGTGCAAACGAAGCGAATTAAACGATCGTGTAATTGATCATGTAAGTTTGATTACGAAAGTGACAAGGACATACGTATCGAGATATACGTATATAGATATAGTTGGGCCAAGTGTCGGCACTGTCGGCAGTATTGCGCGATTTGCGCGTAGATGACGATTATGGCGGTATCAGATATCAGGTATCGGGTATTGCGCGGCAGAAACGTCACGTCGCGATTCGACATTATTCGAGATAGATTTTACGATTAATGCAAATTTCGTCCAACAATTCCGAGTAATTTGCACGTTTTCGTTGCTTACCACTCGCCAGAATGGAGAAGAACTCCACCGTTGGCATGCGCCGTGTTCAATGACATATCTTTCTCGCGTATCAAACGTTTACGATGGATGAGAAAGCTGTCGACGAAGCGACGAACGCTGACAAACGCCCGATCCGGACCCGACCCGACGCCGTCAATGCCGTCGAGACACTCGAGACCGAGAGTACCGAGACTCTTTCAGACTCTTCTTTCAAGTTCGAGCCGTTCGCTAGGAGTCGAGGACTTGGAACTTGCGTTGCGAGTGAAAACCTTGGGCTTGGGCAAACGAGATTATTCAGACTGACGAGTGACGTTACGTTTTACGTTACGATGATATCACATCACTGCACTGTTTCCAGATTCCAGATCATGGTGAATAAACCGAAAGGTGTAACCGGTAGGCGGTAACGTTACGTTCGCCCTAGTCCCGAGTCCGTACCGACCGTAGCGTCGCTTATCGATAATCTAGCCACTAGTTACTTGTTGGCAATTTCTGATTGGCGGATTAATAGGGTCCACAGAAATTTCGGTGTCGTGCCAATTTCTGATTGGTGACTGCCAAACAATACACATCCGCGGTCAAGGTGAAATTTCATGGGCAGTGAAAAGCAGCAGCAGATTGTATCTGATTGGCTATAAAATATAGGAGTTCTAGAAACTCGAGAACTTGTCTATTTTGTAGCCAATCAGTACGATCTGCTGCTGCTTTTCACTGCCCATGAAATTTCACCTTGACCGCGGATGTGTCAAGTGGTAACACAAAAAGTGCTAACCTTTTTGCTATCTACAATGCGAGTCGCAAAGTCGTGAGTCGCAAGAATTGACCAATTACAATCGAATTTGAGGAAAATAATCGACTGTGATTGGTCAATTCTTGCGACTCACGACTTTGCAACTCGCATTGGGCGCGTTCAGCAGACCAAGCCGCTTAGTAGCGGTCGAACGTGATTGGCTCTTACTTTTAGAACCCACTGACCAATGCAGAGTGTTGATAAGACGAACTCAACAGTTGTGTCTGCTGAACGCGGCCATTGTAGACCCAGCATTTCTTTTCTCGTATCATATTTCCGAACAAACGCCACCTTCGTTCAATTTTAATCTCAGAAGCTCGTAGCTTTTTTCACCTATTCTCATATAATTTGCCATTGTCGATAATGTCGGTAGACTAGATTACCTTAAATTTCGGTTTTATCTGTAGAGCTATATTCACACACATGCATACGATGCATACCCTACTTTGACTTACACGCGCACATCCTGTATTTGAGCGATTTTAGGTTTGAGGAAATAATTTAATTTATGTCGAAGTTTAGAATCCAAAATCCAAAAGTTTACTCGATTTACGCACAATCAGAATTAAGATTTATTTTCCTATACCTGTTGCGTAGAGTCGATTAAGAAACCTTAATTTGTAGCCTTTTGTGGAAAAAAAGATGCGTGTTGCGTGCGTAAGTACCTAATATATAAAATTGCGAGTGTCTGATTATGTCGATTATTGATGGCATATCATATATCAGCCATGTGTAAGTTGTGTGACTGTGGCGGACACCAAAAATCATCATCTTCTTCTTATATTTATATTGGCTCCTGCCTCTTTTCAGAGGACAATACATTGGGGTGACCGCCGCGGCCGGCCCGGCTGGACCCATAGCGGCCTGTGCCGGTGAGGCCTCACCGGCTCATTCGTGGCCCTTGGCCCGTGTGGGCCGTGGGCCGTGGGCCGTGACTCCGTGAGGATTGTGAGGAAACGGGAAACTCGGCGAGCGACGGCGCGCGCAGAAATCAATGCTGTAAATGTCCAAGCAAAGCATGCGCTCCAAGGTAAGAAAAGAACTCGGCGTACGCAGTGGCGGTGCGCGAGCTGCGAGGAAATAAATATCGTGGGTGATCAGGTGCGCGATCCAAGCATTCCGCATTCCTCTGGTAGAGGAAGAGTAGATCGAGGAAGAGCGCGCGCGTCCATGCGTTCGCGTGGACCATGGATTAGAAAAGCTCGTTCCAAGTTGAAACACCACAAGTCGCCGATCTTTTCGAACTCGGCTTTCTTTCGCTGATTCTTGGTCTCCTCCGGCAATATGGATGAAAACTTGAGCCGGGGATATGTCCAGCTGGGCCAAGCCAGGGGTATGAACGAGTTCAAATTCTCCAACGGATTCACCCATCTCTCCCCGCCTGTGGACAAATGCAATTTCATTTACATGGCACTGATCCTCGGCGGCATAGGCTTTCTTCTACCTTACAACAGGTCCGACAGGCGACAACGTCGTATACCTTTTATATATATATTTTTTAGATTATTCCAACATATCGTACATTGATAGTCGAACAAAATCAAAAGATTCGCTTTCAAGCCGGTCGATATATTAGATATTACTATATATTGTAGATTCCGTTCCTCGCTTCCCGCTCTCCACTCTCCACTCTCCGCTCTCCGACAACTTGGCTCGCTCCAGATCCAAGAGATCCAAGAGTAATCGGAATAATAAAATTAATCGACGAACGATTAATTATAATCGTCGTCCGACCTTTTTCGATATTTGGTCAACGTATTAAATTTCGTAATCCTCTGCGCGGCCCAGTGTCACGCGGTGTGCCGCAGTGGAAAATGAAGAAATTTTGTAAAAGCAATTGGCAATAGCTTGGCGTTGCGTGTTTAACTTGGATTAAAAAAACTCGCCACTCGTGCCGACAATAATGCCCATTGTTTGTTACAGCTTCATTATAGCGGTGGATTATTTTCAAGCTAGGTATCCAGGAACTACCGTGATATTCGACATGTCTGTCGTTTACATCATTATGGCTTTCTTCGCAGTCTTTGCAAACAATATTCTAGTCGAGACTCTGTCGCTCAACACGCGAATTACATTTGGTAAGGCACGCGGACGACATTTGTCGACGACAAGTTAATCGAGTGACATTGGGACACTATTGGGAGATGAATAATTTGGGTGATGATATAATTTACAATCGCGTCTTGAATTTTCTCGTTGTTGCATGGACCCGCCATTAGCTTGGTAATTAAAATTTTTCTGGGACTTGATCGCTCGAGTGTTTAAAACAGCTTGGATTCAAATAATTTCATAATAAAAACGGATCGTACTAAACAGCAAGCTACTAATGATTCTATAATTTACTCGAGTCATTTGACGAGACGTGATTACTTGAGGTAATCTACCAAGTAATACTAGACAGTATACACCCTGTAATCTAATTTTTAATGCCTAGGATATCTGGTATCCTTCGTTACTCTGAACTTTGTGGTGATCTGCGAAATTTGGTGGGAACTGTTCGGCGTTGCAACTTCCTATACTATCAATTTGGTTGCCGTCGCTATAGTATCGCTCGGCTGTACAGGTAGAATTATACACAAACGAGTTTATCGATAATTTATTCATCAATATTAGATGATGGAAAAATGTTGCGAGCGTTCGTTTAATTAACAAGTAACACGGTTTATTTGACGAATGATGAATATTATTTAACAAATACCAAGTCCAAACGCTCCAACGTACATTCGTGCTTTCGTAACTTGAATAAAAATCTGAGATTTTTGAGAATATTTTTCAAGAATCTGCATTTTTTGTGCTTCTGATAATATATCGTGTTACTTATAACCACGCACTTGGCAAACGTTCTTCCAATTACGTTTGTTGTACCTATCTAAAACTTGTGTGTGTAATATTTTTCCAAAAAAAAAACCATCTAATAATTACAATGAATTGCAAACTGTTGATATACATTGCAAAAATTGTCTATTCTTATTGTTTTCTCCACGACATTCCAGTTCAGCAATCGAGCTTTTACGGGTATACGTCAATGCTTCCTAGTCGATATACCCAAGCTGTGATGACTGGAGAAAGTGAGTATTGTTTCATAAATGGTTGAAATGTGTCTTTTCCGTTTATCAACAAATTATTTCGACAAAATTTTAATTTACGATTCAACTGTTGATTTACATAGTTTTAATTGTCGGAATTTCTGAGAAATCGTAAAAAATATACATTTCACGTATTCCTCACTCGACAAATTAACCAAGTAACAACACTAGTGCGTATTCCTTTTAATTATTGTGCAAGGTACTAATTAATACATAAAAAAATATTTTGTTACGTGTTTTCAGGTGTCGCTGGTTTTTGGGTGTCGATCAACCGAATAATAACGAAATCTTTACTCAATGATGAACGTGGCAATACATCCATGTTCTTCATCTTGTCGAATATGACGATCTTGTTGTGTTTCGTACTACATCAAATAGTACGCAAGACCGATTTTGTGCAATTTTACATAACGCTTTGCCAAGAAAGAAATCGAATCACGTTAGAACCAACGGAAGATGTCGGCCTGGTACGTAATCGGTAATCTCATTCCGTATTTCATATTGCGTATCATTTATTTATATGAAAATTCCATTGAAAAAAATCAAGGAGCGGTAATTGGAAAATTGTGATATCAGCGAGTGTATATTTTGAGAGAGGAATACGATTGAAATTATCTCAGTTGTTTAATTTTTCTCGAAATTATTTAAAATTAATTATTCATGCAAAATAGACAATTTTGTGTGCAATTTAATGATTAATATGATATTTTTGTTCTTATTAAATAGATGGATCCGTTGGATCAAGTTGGCGATCCCTCGAAAGGCCAGTATGGAGTATTGAAGATTCAAACGAGTCCATTAGGAACGGAATCTGCGAGCGCGAGTGCTGATTCGAATGGTAATCGAGAAATTTGATTCCCATGCGAATTAATTATAGAAATGATATACTTACACCGAGTTTCTTGGAAGAATTATTGCTTGGGGTTGCTTGGCAAATAGAACGCCGAGGTTATCGATAATACGGAAAACTTGGTTTGATTGATTTGTTTCAGCAGCCGGACAGTATTCCGCATTCTCGTTCAGCAATCCGGTATACGAGCCTGGTGCTCCTTCGGGCAATCCGCCTGGTAGCGCTGGGCCAACTTACAAGGTTGAAGATGTCGTGGTTATGAGAGGAGCCTATGGGACACAAAGCACCACAAGTACGCCATGGTCCGGCATAAAAAGTAAGAACGCCGATTCGTTTTCGATCGCGCATAAACTTGCTTTTATATATAAACTTGTAGGGTGATTACGTAATGTTGCTTTTTACACAATTATATGCAATTTACGCACATATATTATCGTCGCGGGGCAAATAAAAAGATTCAATCGTAATTTAGAATATGAATCATCTTTTATTATTCTCAGCTTGAATTATCCAGTTTAAACCATTATCTTTTAGGAGGTTTGCTCGCAAGACTCGAGGTCGCCAAATTGATCTTTCCTTATATGGCCAGCATTGGTGCTGCTTACTTCGTAACGCTTTGCCTCTATCCAGGAATTGTATCGGAAATAATATCTTGTAAATTCGAGTCATGGATGCCAGTGATTTTGATGACCGCTTTTAACGCCTCTGATTTACTCGGCAAGGTAATACCGCTGATTATACAAATTGTCTCGATCTTGACGCTCTGTTTTTTTTATGCATCAAATGATTCAACATACATTTGTTGTTATTCAAATTCAAATAGATGAAATTGTAAATGTAAGAAATTTAAAATGTTGGGACAGTAATTTAAATATTGCCTTTTAAAAGTGAAAATGGAACGAATAGAACAGCGAGATAAAAATATTTTTCATGCGTGGGATTGTAATAAAGAGAATTTGTGGTTTCTCGTAGGTATTCGCTATGATACCTTATGAATGGAAACGAACTCAACTGCTTTATTTCGCTAGCGCAAGGGTCATACTTATTCCTTTATTTCTGCTTTGCGCAATTCCGCGTGGTGCTCCTATTCTCTCTGGTGAGGGATATCCGCTCCTATTCTCTTGGCTACTTGGCCTTACGAATGGTCTAGTTGGTTCCATACCTATGATTCAGGCACCTAGTAAAGTACCGGAGGAACATCGAGAACTCGCAGGTACATCCAAATATTTCCCTTAAACTAGACCGTTGCGAGAAGGAAAGGAAAAGAGGGACATGTCGGCATACGAGTACATTACTGGAATATGACGAGTAAAAAAAAATCAGTTTACGAGTCTATCACTTTTAATTATTCCAAGTAATTGCGACATCTTGATACTCGATATCTCGATATTGAGAAGATTATTTCTACTTGTATATCGAGATTGATGACGCAATCTAGGAATTTTATTCAATGACTCGTCAATGGTCTGTTGTCAACAGATTTATTTGGTTTAGAATTGCAAGTGGAAAACAATAATGTAACATAATACGTAGTATAATAAATTAAATATTTAGTACAACATGTAACAATATTGAATATTTTCCAAGGTAATATCATGACCTTGTCATACATTACTGGTTTGACTATTGGATCTCTATTGGCATATATGATGGATGCCTGTCTTGGACCATCCGTACAAGTCAAGGACGTGTGTTTGAAGATGGCAAAGGTTCAAACTTGGACAACCGCACTCGCCAACGTAACGTCGAGCGTCCCAACAACCGCAATCTCTTTTACTTTACCGGTCGTTGAAAGAACAACGGTGGTACCCAAGCCCAAGACTACCGATATACTAGCCACGATCTTGATGTCAACATTGTTGTCGAACAGCACTGGGAGCTTGATAAACGACGGAGGATTGTTGGATGCGTCAACGACGGCCTTACCCAAGATCTTGGTTAACGCTACCTCGGCGAGCAACGCAATTTTGCAACATTAGGACGCATATATTGTGTGCTGTGTTAAATCTGGTGCTTTCACATAAATATATGGAAGAAAGAGAGAGAATGTGTGGAGTCTGTGTGTTTTCGCGATTGAGCAAGTGAACGTGCGTGTCCAAGATGATGTAAAAGTTGTCAAGTTGCTACAAGGCTGAATATTTAGGAGGGTTAGACTACAAGTTGGTAATATATATGCTCATATTATGTATCATCTTGGAATTGACTTTTTGCTTGATTATCCAATGCATACGTACATTGTCTTTTAAAAAGTAAAAAAAAAGATGATTGGTATTGTGAAATTTTGTTGCATATAACTGTATAATACAGTTCGGGTAATTTGTGTTGACGAAACGCGACATGTTGAGCAAGTTTTTAAGCGTTTCGCGCGGATAAAAAATTCTATGAAAAAGAGTCGAGTTTTGGAGAATCAAGTACTAAAATAACATGAAAATTAAAATGTTGAAAACCGCATGAATGTGTGTGTGTGTGTGTGTGTGTGTGGGTGTGTGTGTGTGAGCAAGTTTTAAAACTAGACATAATGTGAAGAAAAATAAAAATATAGCGAAACGAGTTTAGCATAACAAAAAGAGGAAAATTGGTAACACGTCAATCATAAAAATACTAAACTCGTTGTGTTAGATATTCGGCACGCAAATTTAAAGTGCTCTCGTTATTCTTGTAAATTGATAGTATGATTACTAGCAAACATTAGTTGGCGAATGAAAATTGAATTTTGCATTTTATTTGATGAAGATGATCTCATTCAGATATTAATACTGTTTTCATTGATATTTGTTTATACGCAAGTTATATAATATATAGTTTTATCCGAAATTGTTTTAAAATATCGCCAGATTAAACACGCGCACAAAGGACTGTCTGATTCTGTAAAACATTGCGCGTAATGAATAATTTGCGAGAGATACGTGGGATTTCGATCATTTTCCTTTTGTTGGGAGTATCGTGCGCCTTTTTTATTTCACATTGGCAAATCGCTTTTTCGAATGCTTCAAGTCTTGAAAAAGCGAAATTATTGTTATTATTTTTTTTATAAAAAGTGATTCTGTTCTATACATTGTTTTTTTGTTACTGTTTCAATACGTTACGTAAGATACTGTTAGACTATTGATGGTTGACAACTAGGAAATTTTTGCTGATCAAGTTATCATACGAGTATATTCTGTCGAGTTGTTATACGCATCTCCATGTGTGAATAGTTGATACGTAAATATAAAATACGTATATTTATATGGTATATTAGACGTTATAATTATTTTATATTCACTGGATACATTCTCTAGATACATTTTCGGAAAGTAATAGAACCATATTTAACCACATTATTACAACTACCAGTAATAAAGAAATGGACAATACTGAGCGATAATTGACAACTGGTACTTGTCAAAAATTTGTGTCAACTTTTATTTCATGGATATATTTTTAAAATCCAAGTTTTTTTAATTTATCACTAACTTTTTACCAAGTTGAGTCTGATTATTACTTGCAGATTATTTGTGATGCTTGATATAATATTTAAATGCGATACGTTGTTATATGGTACTCATCTAGTGAATGTGAATGTGAATCAAGATATTTATGATGCGTCCAGACCACTTGACGAAGGAGTCAAGTCGACTCTCACATACACACAGGCACACACAACACACAAACAAACAAACAAGCAAACAGACAAACAAGCAAACAAACAAACAACGTGTCCCCTCTTGGCCCTTCCAGCTTCGTTATTCGCGTTATCTGCTCAATACATATCCGGTGTTATGTAGGGGATTGTAATCCAAGTTTGTAAAAACAACTAGTTGACGATATAATGGAAAAAATATAATATACTCGATCATGCGACTGATCAACCATCTTTCCTTTTTTCTTAATTTTTAACATACGCCCAAAGAAACAACACTTGAATAACTTGTCTCCAAGATTAATTAATTATTCCGATTATGCTAGACAAATTGCAATGTATACGCGTTATTCCTAGTCGACGTATCAACCCCTTTTCGAAATTTATATGTATGGATTATACAGAGTGAGAAAATGTTCACGTTTGATGTATCTCCTTTTGGCGAAAAACGCTTTGAAAACTAGAATATTTTAAAAACCACAAGTTTAAACATTTTATTCTTGTGCCGGTTTCAAGTAAGAAAACTTGGCAAGGTATACATTCTTTTACATTTTATTGAATCCATTTTTGTCGATTTCTAAAAGAAAATTTAGATGATTAAAATTTAAATGATGCTCGTACTACGCAACACGCGAAAGAAGAAATTTTGTAGAAATCCAAGTAACAGAATGACCAGTTTAATTTATTATTTCATCTAAAAGATTTTTCTGAGAATGCAAATAATTTAATATTAATTTTACAACAGAATTATTTTTCTTTTATTCTTTCGTAATTTTAAGAAAGTAAATGTTGTATGCTTGAAAAATTTGTTAATATTCTTAATAATGCCGAAAAAAATACGCGTCTTTTATTCCTCACTAGATGCTACATATCCCCTCTCATCTATTTTACGTGGTGGTAACGTGTCGTGTCAATCTTTATCAAATTAATACAAGCATCACATTGACAACTTGGAGAAAATAAATTATAATATAACAGGTCAAGTATAAGAAAAGTATGCTGCGCATAACGTACATATGAAACAGGGAATGTACATTATTTGTTGCATATTATATTTTTCATTCTAATGCCATATTTGTGTACATTTTATTAGAAATGATACGGCGTGATACACTTGGGCATCGATTCTACACTAGACAAATATATCGATTGATATACTTATCGACGATACTGTTCTACGATCCATATATGATTCTCGAAAATCGCGTTACTATGATCAAATGTCACTACAAGATCACGCCGCATATAATTAATATATACAAATAATATATGTGTATAGACACATGTGTGTATATTATAATATAATGTATCTTACAAATCTATATACATCATCGCATTCCACATATCATTTCTCTCTCAGAAAATTAAACTTTTTCATACATGATCAACTAATGGATGACTTATTATAGCAATCTATATATAACTGTTTCTGGAACTTGGATCATATGAAAATGCTGCAATTCAATAGCACTGTGACAATTCCATTTTACATGTCTCTGTCACAATGGAACGACAACAATCGTTTTATCACAGTTGAAATTCGCCTCAAGTGAAAGGCCATGATGATTAAATTATTGATTTAAAAAGGAGAACGAATCTCTTTACAACGGTCATTTGAGATATTTTGCTGCCCAATCTGTTCGGCCGTGAGGCCCACTGCTGGCTTTCGTGTTGAAAACATTCCCAAACAAATTTGGTTGAAACATTGGCTTGGCGGTAGTCTCTATCGAAAAGAAACATGATATCAACTGCTAATATATCGTAACCTATAAATTTTCTCCATTTTGTGATGCGCATACAAGAGCAGCGTCCTAGCATTTGCATTCTTGTTTAAAAAATGTGTGTTTGAAATGTTTATCTTGTAAAATAAAAAAAAAGCAACCTTTGACATTGCAATATTTTATTGCAATAGATTAATTTAAAAAAATTACAACATTTCTCAAGCAAGAATGCAGCAACAGCAATTTATCAAGTACTTGTAGTACTCACTGATATTTTGGGTACCGTACACACTGGGGTAAGGTAATCTCAAGTTTTGTTCGGTGATGTAACGGTTTCGCGCGAGATAATGTTGCCTTGTTTGATTCTCAATATTATTTCTAGGCCCCCAAAAGGATTCTGTAAAATCCTCATATTTGTTGGACGTTGCCTGACCGATGAATCCATTTAATAGCAGTTTAGATCGGTTGATATCGGAATCCTCATTTCTTGAAAATAAATAGAAAAACGCATTAAACGGTAAACGATAAACAAGCCATTGATTAAGGACACGATGATAAATACACATGGATAGTTTATTGCATATCTTTAATTTACAATAGGGATTACACAAGGATTCGGTATAATTGTGAATTGTATATATTTGTCATTATTCATGCATTTTAGTTTTGAAAAATTGTTCCATTCGGTATACATTTACCGCCATCCAACGAATGCAATGAGCATCTTTCGAAATCAGCCGAAATTTTGATAATTACAACAATAATTGTCAAGATATGTCGCAATACATGTATCATATATAGCGTGAATGATCGTGTGCTTTGATCGATCAAGTCTGCTAGTATTATAAAACCTTGGACGAGATATTCAGCAAATCGAGTGAATAAGGCTCGACATGGCAGATGTGTGGCAGCGATTCGAAAAATTTGATAAATTGACCCAATAAACTCCAAGATTTTCAACAAGATATTTAATGGAAATGAGATTTTTAACAATACAGCAGCTAAATCTTGCATGATATTAGTCAAGATATAAATTGACTTGCAAACAATCATATCGTAAGATCGTTTTGTTTGAGAATAATTCTTTTCAAGTGACATAAATTTTAGCATACTTGTAAAATACTCGGAAAAAATATTTTGTCTGATTTGCAATCGTAGCAAGAAATGGCCGATTACTAATATCGCGCATGCGATAAGAATTCTTTGGATTGGATTTCGGAATTTTATATACCTGGATGGCAAATTTGTGCTCTGGCCTGCGACGTACCGAGCCACACTGAGGTAGTGTTGTTTCGCCGAAACCTTACGCGAGTTCTTCATTTGGTTAGACTGGTTAGACTGATTCCACATTCTCGATGGTGATTCTTTCCACGTTGGTAAAGACCAATTCACATTACCATGCAAATTGTCAGACTGCTGATAGTTGGCATTCCAATTGGCACGATTTTCCTTGTACACACGATCTGGGATAAGCGTCGCGCTTGGATTCTCTGGGATAATTTTGCTTCTGATATGAATAATCAGACGATTAGATCAGAGAATGGCATACATATATATATATATATATATATATATGTATGGATGATGAGAAAAAAATCTACAATTTCTTGTATAGAAAAATCATGCAACGCACCCTAGAAGATCGGCAAAATCATCCTCGTCCCACTTGGAGGTATTGCTATCGCGCTTGCGATTGTGATTTAACAACGGCAAGGCCGCCGGCTGCTGTTGCGATTCAACGAGCATCTTTTCCGGTGCTCTACAAATATTTAAAATTCCAACTCGTATATTTAATAATCCAAAATTATATTTATCGCCATCTTGTTTCTAGTTTCAAGTATAGCTTGTATAAATTGTGATACTATTAGTTACTCGTTACAACATAGTTTAGTAAAAATTATACGACTTGTCGTGTATTTATTTATATACATATATCTTAGTGAAATGTGTATTTTACCTCGATTGAGCTAGGCTGTTAATGACGAGATCTTCCTGAGAGTAATTATACTGCTTGGGCACAGGAGGTGGAAGATTTATTTTGTTCATAACGAGGTCTCGTTGAGATACAACACCAATCTTTTTACTATTAATGATACGTGGATCGCCGACTTGAAAATATGGATACCTGGAATCATGCATGACAACAGTGGAGAGCTAGTGGAGCTTGAAATTGTTCAGGATTCTTTTAGAAAATTTCTACAAAAATGTTTTTCAAGATATATCTGACAAATGTCTCGGAAATATATCAATTAATATCTGTTCTTTCGCCTTGCAGATATTTGTACGTTCCCCTAAAGCAGATGTTGATGCTATAGCATTGCAAAATGCCAAGTTTCCAATTTTCCATTTTACTGCCGGCATAATTATAAATGTACAAGTATCGACGCTTTAGATAATGGGACAGAAAAAGGAAATTGGAGAAAATTGCTGTAAAATTATTTTTCTCAATTACACAATAGCCATCGAAAAGCATTTACTCTACATGTTTTACTTGATGCGAAAAATTACCTTTTCTATTCGCTATTCGCTAGTTGTACGACTCGATAAGAATCTTATTATTTTATATAAATTTATACCTATATTACTTGAATACCTGAGCGATTGCTGCGCCGTTGGTCTCTTGTTGGGATTCCACTGCAACATATCTTCCATGAGTACGACTGCCTCTTGACTGGCATTTGGTATCAATACGGTCAACGATGTACGAGTAAAATTCGGAAATTTGAAATTCATAGCTGTGGCCAATTGGTATCCCTCTGGCCAATCTTCTTTATCGGGTGTTCCGATTACGGAACATATTTTAAATATTTCGTCGATCTCACTTTTGCCAGGAAACAAAGGCCTAAATGTATATAATTCGGCCATTATACAGCCGACGGCCCAAATGTCAATCGGACTATTGTAAGTCGTGGAATGGAGTAACACTTCCGGTGCCCGATACCTGTACAGAGGTAAATCAGCAAATTCCATGAGATTAATAAAATAAATTTGCTTTGCAAGAATGTTGGATCATTACAATGTATCAAATTTTTTCTTGGATCGCCAAGCTAATGATTTTGCAATAATGCGACACACACTGGACTATTACGAAATTATTACCATCTTGTTGATACATAGTCCGTATACGGAGGTCTCGATCGGATCTCTCTGGCTAGCCCGAAATCAGCGATCTTGACTAATTCGGGACCCATACATAACAAATTTTCTGGCTTCATGTCGCGATGAAAGAAACCATGTTTATGCATGAAGGCGAGACCTTGCAGCACTTGATACACCATGTTCCTTATTACCGGCTCGGGAAAAAGTTTGTCTCTACGATTTAAAACATTTCGAATAAAACGATAAATCGAGTAGGTAATATCTAGAATAGAATTACAAGCTGTCTCCTAGATATGTACCTGTCCTTCATTAGTTGATAGAGATTTTCCTTCATGTATTCGAATACGAAATACAGCACATCGTTCTCTCGTATAACTTCTTTAAGTTTTACGACGTTTGCGTGACTAAGTTTTTTCAGTGACTGGAATGAATTGGGAAAGAAAACGATTAAAAATCATTCGTAGGTAATTATTGAATCAACTGGGAGAAGCGATAAATGACAAAAGCGGTTTTATCTATATACACAAGTATAATCTCACACAGACATATTTCCTATCATGTTTCAGCATTTAGCACAATTATTATGCTCATCTAGTTGTGATTTATCGTTAATGCCGTTATGCTGCTCGTGCCTTTTCATGATTTGCCAAGAATTTCGCTCAACATACAACTACATAATGAGATTTCTTTCATCATCATCATCTAATTGATTGACTATTATTAATCTCTATTGTTATTCATCTAATTATATTAAACATACCTTTACTTCTCGCAGATTCATAGCTTCTTCCCAAGAATAATATTTTCTCTTCATTCTCTTTATAGCCACCTTTTCGCCCGTATCAATACGTTCCCCGAGAACGACGGAACCGAAGGTTCCGTCACCCAACTGGTTCAAAGTTATGTATCGATTCATCTTGGCTGTTCAGATTTAACAATTTTCGTAAACCTTGTACTTGGTTTTTATTACATGGCAGATGACGGCATTGTTAAGAGGATACTTGTGCGCCGTTGGAATCGGTAGCCTCGCATGTTTCTTTTACCGTATAGGATTCGTTGTAATCCTGCAAAATGATAACGCTACAAGTTGGTAGATTTTTATTCAAAAATTTTTTCCGTAAAAAATGTCGGTTTAATATATAGATATAAAATTGGAACAAGTTTAGAATGACTTGAAGAAGGAAAGAAACTAGTCTCAAGAGGATAAAATTTTCTGTCGTTAAACTCAACCCAAGGGTGCTAATTACCCGGTATTGCTAATTATACCGAGATTATCGATTTATTTTTATTTGACACGATTGTCGGGGGACAGCAGATCAAGTGCAAATTTTACAGATATATCAACACGTTGTTTCACTTGGCTTGTGAAATGTCTGCAAGGTATGCGGAACGCGACAAGGAATTATAGACGGAGCCTTGGCAACGTAAACTTGGTTATAAACAACTTGAAATTAAATTTATATATATAAGAATACCTTTCTTGTATAAATTTAAATTATAAATTTGCACAAATAAATATAAACGGGGGGAAAAATTTCACTCACAATTCATGTTTACGTAACTTTTTGCTAATCGTAAGGCACTTGTTGTTAGATTTGAATTCTTTACCAATAAGATCCGCGAGTATCCGGGCGCGCGTGCACAATGTGCACATACATATGATACACCGATTGTGAGAAAATATTGACTTGAGCGGAATAAATATTTGATGTAATAGCATATTATTATTCTACGATCTTCCGTAAGACTTGGGAACTGGTGACAAAACGGCAATCTTGTAGAATTGTAGATAGAATTTAACAATTTCTCTAGTATTTATGTTACTGGTATCGCGGTATATCTACAAATAGTGGAATTTGCACTCTACTATTTCAAGGCCGAGAGAGGGGCGAGAAAAAGAGACGATCAGCGAATTATTATATTATAATATACATCAGACTGATCAGACTGGTGCCTCTGTACGCGTACATCGAACTTGCCTACGTACATTGATCGCATCGCACGACAAACTCAAAACTCAAAACGCTTTACACTACTAACTCGCTAGCTCCGAGCTCGGATCGTATCCTCTACCGCCTACGACGAGCCTACGAGCCCAGTCGAGTCTTAATCTAATCGAGCACTGAGGAACAAGACTCGTACGAGTTGTAGTTGTAGGGCGCAATCTAGGACACGAACCGTATATATACATATATATGTCACGCCCAGTCACGCCGAGATTGGCATTTTCTTGGGGTCGCATGCGAACGATGAAACGATCTTGGTGCGCGGCGGGCCAGACATGCAAGAATATAGATTTTCTCAAATGGCATTACTCGCGCGACCCGGCCGATCGCCCGCGCCGACCGTGCAAAAGCACCGAAATCCGAATGTCCCGTAATTTTCTGCTCTAGCAACTCTAGCAAGTAGCAGCAAGTCTCTGACAATCAGCGGAGAAGGACATTCCGTAATCTCGATTATAAATTAGAATCCAGATTCTAGATATATACAAGTATCCGGTTTTGCCGGATAGCCTGGCAAAATTGACAAGATTCAAGATTTTCTTGTGGCGACGGTCAACAAGTCAAATAAAAAGCCAAGCCATCGAATCATCCCCTATATATCCCCTTCATTGATTCTAGATAGGCTATAACAGAACCATGATTTAGTTACGAGATGTGAAAAATTAGCCAAGCGCGATAAACGATAATTTACTCGGATATGTTTCTCGAAAAAGTTTGTTGGAAATAGCTAGACTTGTGAAGCCGCGCGAGACACGCTCTACAGACATACATTCGTCTTATTCTTACATGTATACATTCGTATCTATATGCAATAACACGTAATCAAGGAATCCTGATAAAATCACCCTTATTCACCATGGAATATAATAAATAAATCGATAACATCAAGCAGTTCAAGTTGCTCATTTCAATCATCTTGAGAAGATGGAAAAATGTTGGAGCTTGGGCTAATCCTGTCAAGATTTAACAACAATTGGGAAATTCAATTGGGATATTTGTACTAAAATAAAACTCATTTCGCACCATTTTACGTTTTCCAAAGAGAAGAGAGAAAGAGAGAAAACACACATAAACAATGTTGCAAGTATAATTGTGACAAGTTTCATATTCTTGAATTGCGATTTTTTCTAGTTGATTCCTTTTTTAAAATCGACAAGATTTACCTCGATGGTACTTGAACGGCGCAAAACGTGAATTATTCCGATTTACCTCAATGCGAACCAAGCGTTAGTTGTTTACCAATAATTACGATTAAAGACCGTCGGACCGTCGTCGCAGGTCGCAGGTCGCAAGGCGATACTAGAAAATTGACGAATCGACAATTCTTTTTGCAAGTAATCCCCATTCATTGGTCTCATCGCCCTACCATTAGTGGTAATCAAGCTACACACACGCACACACACACACACACACCGACTCAAGACACAGGCTATACTTGGAGAACGAAAAGCGGAGACAGGCTTCTTTGCGCGCAGCTGGCCTCTTGCACGTACTTGACAATCTTCTTGCGTAGCGTAGCAATCATTCGCAACAAACTATTAATTGAGCGGCCATGCCATATTGCCAAATGCCTGCAAATGCCATACCTCGCGGTCGCCATGGATACGAATATGTCAAGTCAAACTGCCGCCGGGCGCCGCCGCGCTCGCCGCGCTGAATGCCATTTGCCAATGCCAAGGGTGCGTTCCGTTTCACGCATGATGCGCATAGAAGCGCGCATGATCGTTCCGTTTCACTGCATATGCAGTTTATGCGCGCATGGGAACGTTCTCCCACCACAATGCCGCGCCATGTTGTGCAGCGCATGAGAGCGCATGAGCTGCCTCAGCTCCCGAGGTGAGGTAGTCCATGCGTGGTCCATGCGCGAGAATTATTTTGGCGGGAAGAAGTGTCTGCAAAGTTTACTATTAGGAATTTGTTATTCATGAAATTGAGATGCATAACAAATGGCTTCGAAAAAACTAGAAATTTTTATTGATGATGAATTGTGGGTGTTTGACGTGACCAATACCGAATTCCAGGCGGCAATAAGTGGCGGTAAGTATTAATATCGTCAGTTTCGATTTTAACTCAAATCTTAAGATTTCTTAAAAGTAGTATTCACTTAATATGCTCATTAAGGATTGTGTTTTCTATTTATGTGAAACAGATTTCATATTTGGAACGTAGAATTCCAATCGAAAAATTATTGTTTATATGGAATAGCACTCACTCTTTGTAAAATGCTTTTGTAGAACTTTAAGTAACTAAAATTTTATTTCACTCTGACAGATGAGAAAGTTATCAAGTTTTTGGTGGCCCGAGAAAGTGAGAGACGGAGTATGGCGGTAATTAATGAAGAATTACAAGCTGACGAAGCAGGAGAGCCTGCAGATGCAAACGAAGCCAGGGCTGACAAAGCAGGAGAGCCTGCAGATGCATCTCAAGCAAACGAAGCCAGGAAGGAGTCCTTCGTTTGGCCAGATCAGGCAGTTCTTTTGTTTTTGGAGACCTATCGAGATAAAGAGTCTGATTTTGCCTCGGGTCTAAAACGCCACAACAAAATATGGATGGAAATTGCAAGTGAGATGAAGAAGGCAAATACAATGTCACTGCTGCTCAGTGTCAAAATAAAATGTCCGGACTGAAAAGAACATACAAAAATATAAGTGACAGCAATAAGAAATCAGGTAATCATTCAAGTTCTTGGGCCTTTTATTCTGTTATGGATTCAATATTTGGAGGAAAAAGCATGGGTAGCACCTGTATCAATAGCCTGCAGCGATGGTCCATCCCGTCCAGGTTCTTCATCATCTATTTCATCAGAGAACTTAGCAGCAGATGAGCCAAAACCGAAGAAAAGACGGGTGGTTAGAATCAATTTTGGAATCGTTTATTCACAGAAATCAAAGAAGATAACAGAAGGAAAGGGAGGGACAGAGAACAACGGAGAGCAGAAAAGGAAAATAAGTGGAAGCAGATTAGACAAGAACAGCAGGGAAATGCACAAAGATAGAATGCAGCTCCAGCAGTCTCTGATTGAACTACTCGCTAAAATTGCAGAACGCAATTAACCTTAGTTTAAGAATAGATCAAGTAGTAGAGATGACGCGTGGCTCAGTGCCATATATGCTTCGTTAAGTTTTTCCTGATTAAGATTAATAGTCTGCAAGGCTTAAGAATCGTAAATGATTAAAGATTGAGGCATTTTTTGAGTTAAGTGCCATATAACCTAAATTAAGGACCCTAGCAGTCCAATGGTGACGGCGTTCGTTAATATTTCAAAGAAAAAAAATAGCTCAAGTAGTATTATGACCTTCTGTAATATGCGTTGGAGAATACCCACATAACGAAAGTTTTCTTAAATATGCTTATGTTGTTTTGTATAGGTGTTAATGTTGTTTTTTTATTGAAATAATTTCAATATTATCATATTATTTAGTTTTATTAGTAGTGTAGTTTAATTAATAAATAACGGCCATCTCTAGCAGTATTGCATTCTGTGATAATAATTATATATATTAAATTATGATCTGTGATAATAATTAGCAAGATTAGCACACTAGACACGATGGTTGATGATGTCTATTAAGAATTGTTTTTTTTTTATCGCCACAAGAATAAGAATATTATTTTTTGTAATTTTGTAACTTATTCTTACTGTTGGTATATAAAATTGCGAATAAATATACGTGCAATAAATAACCAAACATTGATTTTAGATACCTTTATTTTCTTTTTATAATTACTCTGTACATATAAATGAACGAGACTGCTTCTAACTTATTGAACAATTAATTAAAATATAAAGGATGGTTCCGGACATTTGCGACAAACTTAAAGGGATGCTCACGGAAAATTGAACAATTTTTGTTTAAATAACTCGTGTCCGGCGACGCGCGCAAATATCCGGAACCACCTTGTATATAGAAGCTATTTCAATTTCAATTTCTTAAATATTAAACATTATAAATTTATACTTTAAAATCATTTTAATCTAAAAGCCACCTCAGAGAAACACTTAATTATTTTCGTTTCCAAGTCTCATCCTCAATTGATTCATGATCCTCGTTCTCTTTTGATTACCAAAATCTGCATCTGCTGCTATGACACCAGGGGCAACATTCTCATTGTTAAAACAAACAACAACATCAACATTGTCATTCTGCAGTATGCAGATGTTGTGCATGACACAGCATGCAATAATAAACTGTGGTATCTTAGTGATATCAGTGAGAGGCAGACAATCGAGCAAAATTCGAAATCTTACTTCAAAAGCCCAAAGGCTCTTCAATGGCCATGCGAGTAGATGATAGCAATAATTGAAATTCTTTTGCCTTGGAGTAAGATGTCCATTATCTCTAAACGGTACCATGACATGTGAATGAATTGTATATGCTGCATCTCCAAGAAGGTGAGAATTCAAGGGAAAATACTCATCTGGCTTCTGGATGAACTCAGCTAAAGGAGAGTTTCTAAAAACTCGTGCATCATGTACAGATCCTACATGCCGACATAACAATGAGTGAATAGACTCCGAGCATCACACACAAGCTTGAAGATGAATGCAGGATATTTTTTCCTACAAATATAAGAGGCTGCATCTTCTTTAGGAGCTCGTATCTGTATAAAAGAACCATCAACAGCCCCAATGACGCTGGAAAATCCTTCGCTCTTTGAAATTCTTCAATCACACGAGTAGCCTCCTCTCCTCTGGCCATTTAATAAAACGTGGTGCTAGGCAGTGAAGGGCGTAAGTCACACGTCTCACAGCACGCAATGCAGTAGCCTTCCTACACCGAACTTGACACATACAGACCTGTGTATACAGAACGATAGGATTACAGCTGCAATACTATATTGTTCTTTTAGTAGTTTAACATAATCAAATACCGATATGAATCTGGAGTAGCCATGAACCTAACGTTATAAGCTGCTTTTCTACAGATATTTGCTTCCTTCCACGAGCATTTGTAGCATTCACAGCTGGCTTAGAAGTCTCAAAACCATTTGAAAAGTCTTGGAAATATCCTGCAATATAGCCAAAGTCAAACATATGCCGATTTGCATTTACCAGTTGTTGACAGGAAAATACATTTACAAACCTAAAGTTCCTTAAAAGTGATTCTGGAGTATCCTGGGACAACTCGTCCACATAATCGGTCAACTTTTCCATCTGAAAAGTTTCACTCGCGTCTCATTCACCATTAATATGGCATATAAGGTACGCATTTGATTTTCTTCGTCATGTGAATCTTCTTCACTGCTGTTAAATAACG